>VYZW01022100.1:1433-70457 GCA_013401315.1 Balaeniceps rex
CAGCAGCAGTTCCTGCAACACTACACTGATGACTTTCTTTGTATTTGCTGTAGGTGAGCTAGATCTCTACACAGCCTCAGTCAACGTTTGATTTGTTGTCACGTGTCTAATGCCTTTAATGCGAGAAAGTAGAGAGAGGCAGAAAAACCATAATGCAGATATACAGAGGTGGTTAAAAGGGAGATAGTAAGCAATTATGTTGAGAAGGTAAGTGCTGGGCTGAAGACATTCACCAGTGGAGCACTAATGGAGCTCTCAAAGAATTAGTCAGCGTTGGGGACAAATTTTGTTTAATGCTTTTGTGCATTACTTTGGCACAAAAAAGTTGGAACATACTGAAAAAATTAGTTAAAAGAGAGACTCAGTACAGATAAGGATCTAGATATAAAGAACGAATTTAATAACTTTGAAGAGTGGCATAAGAGAGGTGGATTGAAGCTCAGCAGTACTAAATACAAGGTCAGGCATTTGGGAACTAATAACGAAATTTAAGAAACAACTGCGGAAGAAAAGGTTCACTATATACTACTTGGTCAAAGGATAACCAAGTCACAGAGCGATGCAGCTGTGCAAAAGGTAAATGGGATGAGAAGTATTAATCAAGACATTTCCATCAGAAAGTCAGAAACATTAAAACCACTTCATGAGACACTGTTGTCACTTCATTTGAATATAGCATGAGACTACACCATTATTATCTCACCTGGTTAAAATGGCCTCCTGATTACTATAGGCTTAAATTGCATTCATGAGCTAATATGAGGGATGAATAACCTGTGTTCCATAGAAAGTGTTAGAGAGTCTGCCTCATTTTAGTCTTCAGTTCAGAAGACAAAAGAGTATATGACTGCTGCTTATAAATACATCAGAGAAAGCATAACAAGACGTAAAAGACCTATTTAAAATGAAGGAGTATGGTGGCACATATGACAAATAGATGTATACTCATCATAAATAATTTTAAACTGAAAAAAAGCCTCGAAGTTTTCAATACAAAACAACTTTCTGGAGTAGTAGCCTGGTTCTCAGTGCAGTTTTAGGATGGAGGTTGATCAGTGCAGTACAAGGAGTATATGATGAACGTATGGCAGGTGATCAAACTCAGTGCCACTGAGGTACCTTTGAATGCTCTGTTCCCTTTTCCTATTCTATGTATCTATCTGGTGGAACCAGGATGGTGACCAGATGATATAGGAAGTGTCGAAGGATTTATGTAGAGTTGCAAAGTCCCCAGTCAGCCCCGGCACATGCTATTCCTGAATATGAGAATATGTAATGGAAGCAACAATGCTCCCATTTCAGAAATCAAGACTAGATTTGTAGGTGTATGCTGGCTGCTGGAAAGCTTCTCCTGCATACACGAAGGGAGAAGAGAGTTTTGCAAACAGCAGGCTACAGTCCCACTCCATCACCTCGGCTGAGAACCTGACCAGCTGTAATGGTTCATAAACATGAGCTAGGAAACACAGGTCATCATGCCATTGTAGATTAGATGTTTTCCTAGATGTAATTTCCTAGGTAATCATGTACTGAGATTACTTTGCAAAGACACAGGAAAAGTGATGTTTAAATGCTTGGGATACAGGACGGTACAGAGAAAAAAGGGATAAAACTATTAAGTTCAGTTCTCTTATGCCACGGAATTTCTGGCATAATAATCTCCTTACAATCTTAGTATTATTTTAATCACACACAGCTTTGTTGAAGTCCCAAACATTATGTTAACTTTCTCCCTTTGGGGAGCTGTCTGTAACACAGGCTCCAACAGAGATGCACTCATTGTGTGTCGTCTTGTTCTTGTAAACAGTCTGACAAAAGGGCTTCGTGATACAGCGTTATTATTGTTGCATGGTATTTATTGAGAGATGCTTATGTTCTCAGATATAACAGATCCTTTTTATTAAAACTGAAAATTGGTTGAAAGTCTGAATAGTTGATCTGCACAAATGTTAGCAGTAGATTGTCTAACAGCCTAAAAGTGTGGCTCCTAGGGAACATCAGAAGACACTGTCTGTCTGGCAGCTAGCTCTGTCATTGGAGTATGTATTTACTGTTTCTGTCTTGCAAGGACAAAAACCATGTCTTCAACGCTAATGTTTGCGTCTCGTGATCAGTAGGTCATATAGTATGTAACACAGTATGCCTCTCTATATAGTTTTTGCAGGTACAGAGCCAGAGTATTTACAATCAGTTTTAGAACTTTCCTTCCTCCCTCAACTTTGCATCTTTCTTTTCATGAATTACAATTATGAAAAAAGAGGAAAGAATAAGTAAAATAGATATACACAAAACCACAATTATAAGCACTATTTCTGTAGCTCTATTGTGCTCATTAAACAAGAAGGGAAGGGTTTGGATCCCATCTAAAGTTTTAACACTTTAATTGTTGCCCTCTTGTTAATTCTTTTCCTGTTCCAGTTGACACAGTTACTTCTGAATGTGTTCATAATGTGATATATAATCAATTTTGTTTAGTAATTAACTAAAAAGTAGTACAGGAGGATTCCCAGAGTCACTGTAAATTCACTGCAAGTCGTCTTCTCTTCATGAACGCGGTTAACTGCACTTGGGAGTTGTGTACGTGCTTTTAGAAGAGAATATTTCACCTCCTGAGACAGACTTTGTTTTTACTCGGTTGCTCAACCTAAAGAAACTTCTCACATAAAACAATTTGCAACAATGAATCCCAAGTTCTTAATTAACTTTAGAGACGGTTGAACTACTTCTTTCAAACCATTAATTCATCAGAACTATATTTCCCCGTAGTTTATGCATTACTTGTGAACCAGTTCAAACATTTTCTGATTTTTGTTATTCTGGAGTAATTCATTAATGGATTTGAAAGACATATCTGCTATTGAACAGCTCAGTTATGTGGGCTGGTTTCTTTTACCCAGTTAGACTGGAGTACAGGGAGGAAGAAACCATAATGGTGGCTAAAGGAGGATAAATTCCCTGAAGAAATCCGAAAGGCTTTGTTTGCCTCAGAGAGAGGAACACTTCACGTGAGCAATAGAGCAGAAGCCTGAGAGGGACTGTATTAACATTTTTGGAGGAAGAGTGTGCTGATGTTCGTAGCAGTTTTGTGAAAAAGGAAAAACCTTGTTATGCTGGAGTTACTTTTTCATAGAACTTTTAACAAAAATTGTTACTATCTTGTCTTTGATGCTTCAAGAAATGAGTGTTATCTTGCAGCTGCACTGTCTGTAAATATTTCCTGGTCCTTCTTAGTGAATTTGTCTTGTCCATGACCACAAACGATTTTTGTTCATTTTCCCCTCCGTTTTTTCTGTCAGAAATGTTGAAAGCATAAGAACCTCACATTAGCAACAAATGAGCTGCTTAAGCTCTGTTGGTGCTGGAGCTGCTGTGATTGCAGGAAGATGTTGGCTTGTGCCAGATCCCCTCAGTCTAACCAGCCCGTGCACCTTTAGCAGCCTGTAGCATCTAGTGTTAGATGTAGCAACGAGAGCTTCAGTGCAAAGTGAAGGAAGTACAGATAGGGCATTTAGATGCATCTTTGCTGCAGTTTATACTAATTATCTCAGGTATACCTGTATGTGTTGCAGTTACATCTATTACAAATGCAGAGCTTATGTCAATTTGCATGTGCATGTTATTAGATGGGAGACCATGTGCTCCCATCCAACAAGGAAGACGTGCAAGGGCATCAAACCAACCACAATTAATGCCTTTCTAGTTTCAAATATTTGCAATCAGTCTAAAGTCTGGTAAGTTTATCAGTTTGTTGACTTTTCTAGTACATTGATGAATATACTGCAATCAATAAAACCCCCTGAAATTCATTATCCATCACGAATTATTCATTCAGCTGCATCTTTTAAGATCTCCTGCTGTAATAATCTCAGGCTCTCCTGAGCAGAAATTGTCAATTGTTTTATGATGTGCTAGTGTTATTCTACAGAATATGAACTGTAACTCACAACTTGAACTCAGCCTTCAGAATTGAAAGGCCAGTACTTCAGTTTTTTAAAAAAAGGTTTTTTGCAGCCTTCTTAATAGCTAAGGAAAAATCTGTTTAAGGAAGCATTGACAATCCTTAAGGGAGAGCTATTGCTATGAGTTATTGATATTTTCAATTAAAAAGCACCAGGAAAGTAAAAGTGTGGAAGAGAACAGAGCGGAGACCGTGATGGAACACTGCTAGCCTGAGCAGTAGGATAGAGACTGCTGAATTTTTTTCTTATGTTTTGACTTTGGGGAGAAAAGGTCAGTTTTAATGGGGAAATGTATGCTCTGAGAGAATTTGTGCAACATATTTGGTCCAAGCAAGAATTGCTTCAGGAGTAGATATATTTATAGGTAACTATAGATAACTATAAATAAAGTCCCCACTAGATATAAAATGCAGAATGCTTTCGAGTCACATTACAATAGGAAAAGAGAAGCAAACTTATCAAAAGTCTTTTGCATAGCTGAATTGTATCAGAAGTTGAAATTATTCACTTAACCAAAAATAATGATTCCTAAAATGCATCTACAAAACCTATAGTAAAACATCATTAAGGATGTGACAGATTATTAGGTAATACATATGCATTTCTGAGACCCAGGAGATGTCAAGAGAAACAGGAGTAGCTGGAAAATGAATAGCCAGTCACACCGTGCAGTACTGTGACCTCTTAACAGTAGAACTAGGTTATGTCTCGCCTTAATTCTGTGTTCCCTTATTTTCGCATTAGCAACAACTGAATTTATGGTTCATATACCAAAACTATGGATGCTAGATACTTTTTAATTCCTACACGAAATGGAAAAAATCCATTCTCCTTCTGAAACAGTACAAAAATGTTGTTTACTAAAGCAATTTTCTAAAATAAGTAGAAAACTATTACTTGTTTTTATCATATTCAAGTTTGTATTATATCACATAAAGAAACAACACAGTATGTATAAAGAAGAAAACAATCAATGTATATAAAACAACATAGAAAAGAAATCTTGTTCAATGTGGAGAAAACTTGTGTCATAGATGATTTCTTCAAGCTGCAGTTCATAAGCTTCACTTATATTCTTCACTTGTATTTTTTCTCAATTTAATGTTGTTGTATCGGGAAGCAGGACCTCGTAGGCTGATAGATGATACAATGGGCTCTAAATCTAAGATCTGGTTTTGAGCTCAGCTGTAGGTATGATGGAGCTGTGCTGTTTATTTCTACTGTCTGAGGAGTCAACTCTGTATAGCAGGATTATGGTATGCAGCATGGAAAAAAAGAAGCATCCTTCATCAAGTTCAAGAAAACATTTAACATACCAGGCAATTATTTTAATTCCTAGAAGAGAGGTGGTGTATTAAATACGGCATAAACAGCAGCTAACTCTGGGTTATAGTACTATGTTTCCATAGAGAATTTCTACTGACGTCATAGACCGCCACAGCAAAGTTTATAAAAACCGTAATCCATGCGTTATTAATCCTGAATCTTTACTTTGCAGAAGTTTACGCTTTTGCTGTGATAATTTTTACTGTACTCTTGGTGTTGTTCCTAGAAGTCTCTCTTCATGCTGCAGCCCAGGACAAAAAAGTGGGATGCTACATAGAAATGCCTTTCGGAGGACTCCTCCCTTACCTCGGGGTAGGTTCAATGGAATTACAGGACCAGCGTATCAACAGCTAGATGAGTCAAGGATCACAGACCAGGATACAATACCTTGTCATGGGTAAGTAATGACATAACTGAAGTGAGCCAATTTGTGAGTGGCTGATGTTACGTGGTTAATACGCTTTGCCATTACAGTCCTTCCAACTTCGTTGTAGTGTACTGTGGATCCAGGGCTTATAGTACTGAAAGCAGAAGAATGTTTTCAGCGTACTGGCTCTTTGAAGGTAATACGTTTTCATTTGGCTGGCTGCTCTTTTTAAGCCTTTCAAAGGCTGTAGAAGGAGTGATCAGAACAAACTGTAAGTGATTGGCAACATTACTCTTTATAACTGATGCTTTTTCTAGCGGTGCTGTGATGTGCAGTTCTAGTAACTTTTGCATAGCATTTTTTTCTTCCATCAGCACTGGGCAAATAAGAGAAAATAATTCAGAAGTCCAACTTTCATGTTTTTTTAAAATAAACCTATGTATATTGCGAAGTGTGTTTGCTGTAGACTGAAGACCGATCACTACACACAGGTTTGTCTTTGAAAATGAAGAAAGGATCCAATATTTTTCCTTTTTTAACTCGGCTTATTAGAATATTGAATGTGAGCTCCAGCTGTACATAAGGTCTGAATTTCACAAGTGCTCCTGAGCACCTACAGCTGCCTTTGAAGTCTTTTGCAATTGCTGAGATATTTTGCATAATATTTACATATCCCTATAGATTTCCGAAGACTCTCCAGAATCACTACAAACACATTATGTGTAAAACTAGAAGCAATATCTGGAATAGAATAAAACACCACCAGTTTCATTTGGACACGTGTAAGTCACAACTAAGTGCAGCAAAGTGAACAGTTACACTGCCAGAAGGCAGCTGTACATTTTGGTATTGGAACTGGCTTTATGAAGTTCAGAACTGAGGTCACCTACATGTTTAATTTTCCTCAGGGAAGAAAGGAGATATTATCACTATCCACTCTGACCTCCTGGGAAATGACAGCCACGGGTGCTAACTGAGAATAAGCGTTGTTACACGTGTGTGTCGTTGCACACGTGGGCACACGCGCAGGCACACATTCCCCCCGCGCCTCCCTCGCCACGCTTTCCAACCTGCAGCAGGATTGCCCAGCCTGGGGTACTCAGTGAGAGGGGGACTTGGTTCACTAAATGTTTTGTAGCTGAATCTACCTAACAAAGTTGGCCACAGCAATTAGGAAAGACAGACCAAGAACAGGGCTTACCTAGGAAGGGAGAAAGCAAAGCAGCAAAAGGTTTGGGTGTCTGGTGACTTCTTTTAAAAAATACAGATTTGTCTCATACTCCTTTCATTGTTACTATTTGCTTTTTCTAAGGAAAAACTTGTTTATTACTTCTTGCAGTAAATATATTGTTCATTTGTATGATAACGTGTGTATAATTCCTTATGCAAATTGTGACTCCGAATACAACCCTTCCTGAAAGGGGCAGGCTAACAGCCTCCCCTCTTCAATGGCGGTGTCTGACCACGTGGGCTATGGACAGAGCTGCAGCCTCTTCCTAGGCTGAGAAGTGAGGTAGAAACCAGCAAAGCTGTCTTGTTGGGTAGTTGTATTTACTGTTCTCTAGGAAATCAGTGTGTGATATTACAAGCATCATCTTGTACTGGCCTATATTTTAAATGTGCAGTTCTGCAAAAGGTTGATATTTGGGCAAGACTGTGACCCCTTCTGGCCTCAATCCACTAAAGCACTTCATCCATATTTTGTGCGCTAGGGATGTCTGTAGAATTAGACCTTCCTAATATCGACTCTAACAATGGGACCGTTCTCTGAAGGAGTCCTCCGAGTGCATCAAGAGATGATGGTGTGACGGGGAGTCACAGCAGTCTGTGTATATCACAAATACGATACCGAAAGTCTTTAACTCGTACCCATGGAAATGAATTTTTAAAATGTCAATGTTAGGCATGAAAACAAAAGCAATTCTTTGATCTTCTTTTATTACAGTGTTTTCCTGATGATGTTTTTTATGAAAATGAAGTCATTTAAGAGTGTAACAAAACTTTTTGCAGGTTATTTTGTGTTGCAGCAATGAAGTAATTAATCTCTTCAACCAAAATATAAGTACACATCTCTGAACAAAAATAAAAAATAATTCACTAATTCTACTTTATGTGGAATTCTTCTAACTTAGGAAGAGGTTTCTCCAAAATCAGATGGCTTTTTACCACCTAAATATCTTCTAGTTTCGTAGTGTTGGTATTCTCATTAGATTTCCAGCCCAAATGAAAAGTTCCCTTGTTCCCTGCAGAAGTTACACTCCTTCCTTTCTTCTCCCTTTTCACCCCCATCTTTCCCTATAGGGATGCACAAATCGAAGTGGATTATCTCCCTAATTCTGTGAGCCTTCTGAAGTTCATCCATCAGCAGCTCTGGCTGAAGTTTAATCAGATTTTGTACATTTGTATTTGATAGAAAAGAGGCTAATTTACCTGATTAGTTTTTGTCTAGTCCTGTAAAAGTTCTCCTTTTCCCATCCTACATTGAGAAAAAAAACTTTTGCTGCCTTCAAGAAACACCAGTTCTCTTTATTTGCAACAGGATCTAATATTTGCAGAGTTTGAGTCAAATACAGCTAATATGTGTTATTGAATTAGTATGCTACTTGAAGGAGTAGAAAAACCTGCTTGAAATGAGGGGCTTAAAGAAAGCAAACCATCTCTATGCCAGTCACATCTCAGAGACCAATTCGAGTCCCTGAGGGTGTCACGAGTTTACATGCAGTTAAGTGGACAGCAGTTTGACCGCATGCTTTCAGTGACAGATGTTTGCATTACACAGCATGAAGTGTTAGAAGCAGTGCCTTATAGCCTGTGAATGTGGATACATAGAAATATAAATGTGTTTATGTATACAGGACCCAATGTGTGATATCTACAGGTAGAAAATGGCATGTGTATATATAGGTATATGTGCTTACAAGGCTGAACCAAAGCCTGGTAATGCCACTGGAATGACTCCCATTCATCTTAATGGGCCTTGTCATCAGGCTCGTATACTGAAGACCTATAGCAACAGGGCTTATAGCAAAGCTATTGGTACTATGCTAAATAAAAACTATTTTGTATTTTAAGTTCCGATCCCTTCTGTCTCTCTTTAATATCTATTTTAAGGGGGCAGTAAAATTATTATGCTTCTTTCAGTTTCATTCTTTAACTTAGACTCTTAAACACTGCATGAGTATAACATAATTACTGCTGCATACTTATGAATGTTTGAGTTTCTTTTTTGCTTGGTTTTAGGAAGAGGGTAGAGAGAGAGCTGCACTTTGAAATACATGCACATGAATGAATTTATGCAGACAAAATAATTTTTCAGATTAAAAAAAAATCTTTCTTAGGAGGAACTATAGTTCTAGGAAAGTTAATTATAGGAAAATGTAATTAAGATTCTGCAATTATAGGTCTAAGTCTCAGTCTATTGAAAACAGCAGCAGTCTGGTATCGCAGGTAGAAGCATGGATCAGTTTGTAATTAACCAAAAGCTGGGTCTCACACGGTTTAGATGTAATATCCCTAGTAGTTTAATACCTTGCCTATTGCACACAGTGTATGTGCTTTAATTCATCCTCAGTCCTCCTTTGAAAGCCCTGTGAGCACAGGGCAGAAACATGTAATTCTGGCATAAAATTGGTGCATCTATCTGTACTTCAAAAAGTATTATGGAAATATGCCAGGCATTGCGTTACATGTTATTGTTGCTGCCAATTAGCTTTCAAAATACCAAGTATAATTGAATCTCTATTATAGAATTGGCAAATGTTACTGTTTTCTCACAAAACCCATTTTACTTCAGTCTTTTCTTGGTTTTGCTTATATATCATCCATATAATACATCCATTGCATGTGAAATTCATTTAAAACATTCACTCCCTTTGTTTTCAGGGTGCAGCCCAGAATATATTTAGGGCCTGAATTACCAAAAAAGGGAATAATGCAACTGATGCGATCTCTCCAGCTATAGTCGTTTGAACAATTATATAATAAGCAAAGGAAACGAGAATGGGCACAACCCAAAGGTCTGCACTGTTTTGTTTTAATTTTTTTTTTCTTAATTGTCCTCCCTCGGGAATAATATCCCTGATCAGTATTTCATTCATACTGATTCTTGAAAACTGTTCTAAAAAAGCTCTCTGTAAATGACTACAAGTGTGTCTAAGCATAGTGCAAATGTAATTAACCAAAAGCTGACTCTCAGCTGGCTCAGCCATAAAACATAAATGCAGCTGTATAGCATGTACAAGAAGTTCTACCACATATCTAAAAACGCCGCTTGCTATATTATTCCCCTGGGTCTCACTTCCCAAAGCAGTATCTCTTTCCATCAGGTAGCAGCAAAGATCACAACACCTCCTCCTTATCGCAGAGCTCCCAGCTGCGTCTTCTGGTCTTTTGGGGATGCCTGGAGAGTTTTCGTACAGGGGCTGCACAGGACTGCATGCGTTCCCATGTACAGGTTAATGTGTGAAGCAGTTGTACAAACACCGTGCCACCATAGGCAAGTTAATTACATACAAGTCAGCAGCGCTCTGCTGGAAATGAGCCTAAAGATACCTCCCTCTCTCTCCTGTCTGACAGCTCACCAGGAGGATGGGGCCAAAGGAAGCCTTTCCAGTTAATTAGTGTCGTACGCTAATATTGGACTATGGCTGTTTCATGCATTTCACTTTCTTTTCCTTAGTTTTCTTTCTGCTAATGCCAAAAGCAGTGAGGCACATATGAGTAGAAGGTTATCCCTAGCGAAGTCCAGCAGGCTCAAGCAGCTTTCAGAAAAATAGCCTTCAAGTCAGAGCTCAAAGCACCTGCTCCCACACCAGATCTAAATGTTGCTTTCCTCGTCCATGGATAAAACATATTAGACTTCACCATTAGCTTGCCTTATTAAATAGCGATATGTTCACAAAGCTGATGATAAATAAAATATGTTCCGGTACTGAAGTGATGTCTATGGTCCTTGGCAATCATGACTAGTAGATGTAGTAACTCTTAGAGCACCAGATTTCTTGTAAAAGTACTTCTCAGATGGGAAGCATCTTTTTTTTGGTCACTGTTTATTTTATATTTAGCGTAATTTCCATTTCTGTTTTTTAAGTATTTCCTGTAAGCGAAAACACTTTCTGATCAGAATAATGAATTTGGCTTTGAAACAAAATGGAAATGTTGATAAAAATTCACCAAAGTTGCCTCCCAATAAATAAAATCATCCTATTATACGTATTAATGGACGATAAAGGACTTTTTTGGAGACGCTCGAGCCCAATGTATTAATTCTATTTCCAGATGAGATCTAAGAAAACAAATCAAGCCAACCTTTTTAAAGTGTTTTCCTAAAATAGCCATTTGACACTGAGAGTTCTGATGTTGAAGACAACATCAATCCATTTCCCCAGTTAGGAACATAGGAATGGAATTTCAAATTTAATTTCAAACAAAATTAATTTTAATACAGTATAACTCCTGAAAGCTTTTTAAAAGGAATTGTCGTTATTCTCATACGCTGGTGGGCAAAATGAAGCCGAGAAAAAGCAGTGGTTTGCCACTGGCAGATCCAAGAATCAAAACCAGGTCTTCAGAGTCTGTTGTTTTCCCCAGGGCCACACTATTACCAAGTGCTCCTAGTGTGAGAGAAAAATGACATGTATCTTTTCAGCACAGTTCACTGAATTTCATACAGCGTTCCTGCTGCCAGTTGCATCTGACCGCTTGATGTACAACAAAAACTTCTTTTTACTCTTTCCAGGTATTCATCCAGTGGTTTAAAAACTCCTCAGAATACTTCAATAAATATGCAACTGCCTTCAAGAGAGACAACCCCTTATTTTAATAACGTGGATCAGAAGGACTTGGTCGGCTATTCATCTTCAAGGGCCAACTCCGTTCCCATCATCCCGTCTGTGGGCTTGGATGAAGCCTGCATGCAAATGCAAAATGTTTCTGAAGTAACAGGCATCAAATGGTGCAAAAACTCCTATTCAGCTGAACTTGTCAATGTGAGTTCCCCAGTCAGTAATTGTCTTATAGCAGAACAACACGAAGTGAAAATATTGCTAGAAACTGTGCAGGAGCAGATTCGGATTCTGACGGACGCAAGGAGGTCGGAGGACTATGAACTGGCGAGCGTAGAAGCAGAGAGCAGCGCGAGTGAAAACACAGCCTTTCTGCCCATGAGCCCCATGGCCAAGTCAGAGCGAGAGGCACAATTTGTCTTAAAAAGCGAAACGCAAAGAGACTCGGTATTGACCAAGTGACTTTGTGTGGGGGTTGTGGGAGGGGAAACAAGAGATCTGTGCATTCGATGCTTTGCTAAACAGGAAGGGAGGAGATTAAATACAAATTATTTATATGCATTAATTTAAGAGCATCTACTTAGAAGAAACCAAATAGTCAATCGCCCTCATATCATAGTGTTTTTTAACAAAATATTTTTTTAAGGGAAAAGTTCCAGGAGTATGTATGAAGCGTACATCAGGTGCTTTCTAGGCAGGATTACACATACAGTTTCAGTTACAGAGCATTGTACCACGGTCCCATTCGGCTGTCCGAAGGCTTAGGCTATGCATCTTTTTTTCAGTAAAGGCCAAGACCATTCTTAGATTCATTTCTGGTTTCAGGGCAGCACTGCAGTGAGCTGCTGGCCAGGGATTCAGACCCTGGGGAGCAAGTGCCGTCACCCCAGCACAGACCCAGTCCGCTCTCCCCCTCTCCCCTTGGTTCCAGGTTCATACCGTGGAAACAGGCATGCAGGTGTCTACTTCTGAGGTCTGGTACCTACAGTGGAATGACAATAAATCCCTAAATTGAGCCAGATGCTTAACCCTCGACCTTACTTTAATGTGTCAGTCAGCCCAAGAAAGTTAATGAAAACATCTAGGAGCTTTGGGTTTGGCCAACTGTGGAGTGGGATTGGGTTCTGTAGAGATGCAGTGGTCAGGAGCCCCCGGTTGCTCCATCTTCTGAGCTTTGCCTATCAGAGCTGCCTTGGTGGAGAGTGAGGAAGAGCAAGAGAAAGTGCAAAAGTGTATATTGCAATAGGTCTGGGTTTGGGTTTTGGTTTGGGTTTTTTCGAGTGGGAACGTAAACTCTGTTGTTCATTACCGACCCCTCAACATTTCCAAACTGTTATACTTTGAAGGCATTTGTAAGCTCTCAAGGAGCATTTCTGAGTGTGTGTGTATTTTTTTTTAACTTATTTTTTATTATGGGTTGTTCAGAGAAGAGTCAGGGAGATCCAATATGATCAAAGTCCAGCTGATAAGTGTCCACGCTGCCCAATTCATTCCCACTTTCAGTTCTCCAGTCACGTTAATTAATTGCGGCTTAGGTTTGTGAACTTTAAAGCTTCAACCCTGCAGACGGTTCCGTATGGGCAGACCCGCAAGCATGCACAGATCTGATTCTAATGGGGCTATGTAAGAGCAGATGGTTTCCACCAAATCACTCCCTGCAGGGGATCAAGGCCTTAGAGAAGAAATGTCATTTCCTGGTTGCCGTATCCCAATCACATTAGAAGCATTTTTTGCATTTGCTTTCTTTTGAGTGCCTCGTCCCCCCACAAATTGTAATACAATATGCCAATAATGCAATGAATTGGGTTCAGTGACACACACGTTACTGTTTTTATTAGTATTAAGATATCTGCTTATTCGTGGGGAAAAAGAAAATTAACTATAATAAATAATTGCTAAATAGCCTTCCCTGGTTAATGTCAGAAGACTGATGAAAAAAAATTTACAGTATATACAGAATGTATTAAAATATTACTTTGCAGCAAATTAATTGTTAAATTTATTAACGTGCCCCAGACTTTCCAGTTCACAAGTCTCAAGACTTCCCAAAATAGCACAATCGATCACGCAGTGCTGTTGTATGTTGAGTCAGAATAAAGCAATATTTTAACCTCTGTCAAGTAAATTTGGAAAAGAAATGCTGAAGGTGTATGTCATTTTTTTTGTTAAGGCAGTAAAAAAAAATTACTATTTCACAGACTTCATTCAGCAAGTCTTATTTTGGGTTTCTTTTGCGGTTTTGTTTTTTTTTAAGATAAAGTTGATGAAATTGTCTTGTTTACAGAGCTTTCTATGGCTGTAATCTTTGCTGTGTGTTTTCAATAAAAATATATTTGAGGGCAAACTAAGCTTTATGCCCCAGGATGGAGCATGCCTCGTTCGGACTCCCTTCTTCAAAGACACAGAGCTTTTGTTGTAGCAGTAAGGTGCGATCACCGTGAGCTGTGGTCTCACCCTGCCGTGTTTCTACAGTATGTTGTGGCTGGGCACAATCTCACCATGCATGAGCTGAGCTGACGGCGGTGGGTATGGCCCCAAGCCCAGACCAAATAAACCCTCTGAAAGACGAGGTGTATTAGGTGGGGCTCAGCTTTGCATCCCTGCAGTCCTGTGATGTTTCTATCAACAATGTTTACATCCCGCCAGCTCAGGGCATGAGCAAAGTGAGCTTGCCTCTGCCTGTAAGCCTTGTGAACATACCTGTAATATAAAAAAAATGGCTACTATATAAAGCTCTGATTCAGTAATTTCTGAAGTGTGACCACAATTAATTAATTGCTCACCATTGGACAGTCTCTCTGTAATAAAGTGCAGAAACCTGCCCAAATAGATGTTTCAAAATTAAATCTTTTCTACCCAGATGTAAGGCTGACTTGCCCCCAAATCCTACCAAACTGCAAATTCACCTTTGGCAGTATTGGAAACACACAGCAAGATTTCTGTTGAAGAAAGAACCATATCGTAAGCAATGCCTTTATGGAGAGAATGTGTTCACTCAGCACCCCTGAAAGATCCAGAAAGAGGGGAAGAGCAATGTATTTAAGAGAATGAAATGTTTGACTGAATGACAGATGAAGATCTGAAATGGTGAGGATATCTTCAGTTCATGTTAGAGATGCAATCTTGTACTCAGCAAAGGATGTGTGACTGTTATATGTTAACTGTTCTATTCAGTTTTCAGCATGTTTGAATAGAGAGACGTTAATATTAACCATATGACAGACTAGTGTATTATTTGTAAAGAGTATCGCTTCAGATCCTATTGAAACTGTCATTGTTTGCAGAGGAAAAGAAAAAGGTTTGAAAACATCAAACTAGGTAGCCTTAATGTCGTTTGTGTGTTTCTCTAATGCAACTATTTTCCTCCGTGGACCTTCCTATTTTACAGTGAATGGGACAACATTTTCTCTGAGGTCTGGCAACTAATTATGTAGAGGACACAAAAGAAAGTTGTACTGAAACAGCCGAAATGGTAGGCCAAATTTTGCTTTATTTCTGACCCTAATGGTCCCATTGAACTCAGTGGATCAGAAGGGATGTGAATCAGTGCAAAATGCAGTTCATTCCTAAAATTACATCTCTTCCCAGCCTTAGAAACAGACTGTAATCCCCCTAAGAAGAGGCTCTGAACTCAGTCATTTATCTGTAACATAATTAAAAATTGTATCTGACCTATGAAGTTCAAGTGTAGTCTGGTGTGAAAATTCACACAGGCAGTATTACACTCGAGTAAACTGGGAGAACAGCTAGTTAAATAAATTGAACTTTCTCTGAACTGAACAGAGAAAGCCTGTGTTTCTTCAGCATAATACTGTGGACCAGAATGATGAGAGAGGTGTATACCCTGATCTTTTTTTTTTTTTTCTGTGTAGAACTTCTTCAAAACAATCCAAAATAACCCTAAAAAAAACAGTCAGTGTAATGATCCCAGCATTTAAAATAGGAAATGTAGGTGAGTATGAGCACACTTCATAGCATTAACCACTGAAAAACTCTTCAGTACATCCATGACGCAAAGTTGAAATGTTCTAATTCTTGCAGGATCATGTTTAGATCAACAAACACATCCACAAAAAAGAGCTCTTAAGAATGCTTTTGGTATCTAGCCATCCTCTCAGCTGATGTAGTCAATGCAGTAATGACAGTTTATATTAAGAGGATCACATCCACATCTCTTCTACTCAATGTCCAATGTAGTGTCACAAAGCTGAGTAGCCTACCACATGATGTAGGGACTTCTACACTGATTTATGGAGCCACCTTCATTATGCTTATGAAAATCATACTCATATCAGTGTGTGAACACCCTCACTAGAATACGGTTCATTGGCCGAGTGATTGGTTTGTCAGGTCTATCTTTTACAAGAGTTGAATATCACTGACCAGGATCTAACAGCAATGAGCTTACCACCATGTGGCTAATTCCAATGTTATTCATAAAAAACCTACAGCTTCAGGTTTAAATTTTGAAAAAACAATGAGACGATGGCACATGCTTATGACCAAGCATGTGCTAGATGTGCTCCTGAATCCAAATGTTCAATCAGATAACACATGTCTACTTCTCATGTAAGTTGGGAAAAAATTTGAATTCCTCTTCCCAATTCATCCCCAGCTTCCTTTAGTCTAATTTTGGCATTACTTGAAGATTTCTTACTCTCATAAGAAATTATGAAAATGAATACCAAAGAAGAACTCTTTCAGAGTCCTAGCTGCAGTAACTAAAATTAAAGCTTGAAGGAGCAGACCTGGAATAAAAATGGGTTTTGAAAATGGCATAAATATCAATGGCATTCAATAAAATGGAATTTCCCTATAAACTGCTTTTCACTTGGGAAAACAATGAGCTTATATGAAGTGATTTGTTATCTTGGCATGAATTTAAAATGCTCATCTTCAAGCAGATTTGGAAAAAGCAAATATTTAGTATAGATTTTTCAGCTTTTGTGATTTTTTTTTTAAATTTTATTTCAGCAGCCCGACAGGTCAATGACCCCATTATCTATATTGTCTGACACATAGTCTTAAAGGCCATCTCTGTCCCTTTTTGTGGTCCAGTTGCTGGACCGTTAGATTTCCTCAAAGAGAACAAGATTTTGTCTAAATTATATTAAAAAATTATTCATAGAATAATTAGATCTTGCTGAAAATATAAGGTGATGCAAACTTTTTTCTTTTTGTACTGCATTATTATTGTAAGTTCATAGTGAGATTATGCTCCCTTTGTTTTGATGTCTACTCACATGAAAACAACTGTGACACCCAGTGTCCAGGTTTTAGACTTGGGTCTTCCAAATCACCATATCAAACAGGAATTTTGTATTTTAAATAGTAGAGCTCATACATGAGATATAAATTAAATAGCTACAACCGCAGTAAGCTTATTAATAAGGTGGGTTTGGTTTTTTTTTTCATTTTTATTGCATAGCAGTTAGTGGATTGGGCCATAGAAACTGGTAGTATCTTGCAAGAAATGCATTCACAGAATATATTCATGGCAGTGGAAAGCCATTGCTGTAGCCCGGAGCTGGGGAAATCCACAGTGGAGGAGGACACAGTGTACGCTGTGGAGGGTAAAAGTGTTTTCATCTTAATAGTAAAAAGCCAATCCATTCATCTGTTGAAACTGCCAAAAACTTGAACTACCTGCATTTATTAATGACCGTGTTGGTAGTATTTGAGAGAAAGAAAAAAGGCAGAAATTTCCAATTTCGTAATACTTGTACTGTCCCTTGGAACAAAGGTAATTATGTTTTGAGTCTTTATTATTAGAGCACGGTTTTCAGTGTCTGCTGTAGGGATAGAGGGATCACAGGACGCTGACAGACTGCACTGACCCATACTTTCTTGAAAAAAATTAGCAGTCTCCTCTTTGGTCAATAGTCCTGCAAACAAGGAGTGATTTCCTTGTACCCCACACGGCTATTCTTGTGAAACTTCCCAGATAAATAATAAAGTAAAAATACAGCAAGACAACCTATTTATTTTTACTTTTATTTTTTTGCTATGAGGAACTGTAATATTTTATAGCTATACTAGAGAGGGGGTTATTGATGACTGAATAATGTAAATAAAGTATAGGATATATCATACGTAAGTGGCATGGAAATCCTGTATTTGTACTGTAGCTTTTAGTAATACATTTTCTAACACTATGAGGAGGAGACCTACATGCAATTTATATTTCTTTTTTCCTTAACAGTGACCATGGTCTGTACCACATCACTGCAGTGACTGGGCATTGATGTACTCTTGTCCTTATTCCTTGCTCTTGCATTGCGAGGCCCACTTCTGTGCTGTCTTATGCCCGCTCTGGTTTTACTGAAATCACTGAATTTGCAATGGTTCAGCATCTTTATTCATGTTCAATTTTACCTTACCCTCAGAATCAAGAGTATAATTTACGGCCTAACATTTGGGACACCGGGGATGTCCACTGAGTAAATTTAAGGCCTAAAATGCTCAAAATTTTATACGCTTACATTTGTCTGCTTTGGGTAGGCCTAATGGGAAATCTTGCCCTTGAAGAAGGATTTATGCAGCCTGTGCCGCAAGGCATTTTCCTGCCTTTCCTTCATTATCTGCCGATATCAATGTTTCCAGTCTCCAAGCCAGCCGCTGTCTTCCCAGCACTGGGAAGTACTGTGAGATTTCAGACCAGAAGCCCCTCACTTCTTTCAGATTACCAAAGACCAGAAGTCATCTGAAGTGTCCTGAGCTATAGCTTCAGATATGACTTTCTGCCTCTTAATACTAAAATGTCTCCAAAGGTTAAGACCTCTAACATGCATTGCATTAAATGATGTAATATATATATTGCC
This sequence comes from Balaeniceps rex, assembly GCA_013401315.1. Lineage (NCBI taxonomy): Eukaryota > Metazoa > Chordata > Aves > Pelecaniformes > Balaenicipitidae > Balaeniceps > Balaeniceps rex. The sequence continues at coordinate 19,690 of VYZW01022100.1, forward strand.
AAAGTTTATAAAATTAACAAGTTATATGGCAAATACTATTGTTTTAAGTTATGTCTTGCTTTGAAGGAATATGGAATGAGAGCTCCCAGTTGTGTAAATATTTGGAAACTAAAAATACAAATAGTAATACAAGAATAAAAAAGAATACAAAGAATAATTAATATTCTAAAATAAAAAGATAGTTCCTTGCTTTCTCTGAAATAAACAGTAGTAGCTGAAGGTTATTGAGATGCATCAGTGAAATGAAAGAAGACTCAGTGAGGCCATTTTATAAGTCATGACAGCAATATGTCTAAGACCTTTTTTTAAGGAATTCAGGCTTAGAGTTTTCCCTTGCTTGACAATACATTAAGATGATGTTTATTTTGTAACGTAAAGCTTACTCCTATAACAGAGCCAAGGCAAGTATCACATACCTCAGCACAGGCAGGACAGAAAAGCAGTATAGGTTTCACTTTGACTTTCTGACTCAAGTTACTCATTTGCTTTAGATTATCTCCAATCTCTTCCAGGAAAGAATAAATGAGTATCCAAAAAAAAGAAAAGAGGTATGAATACTCGATGAGGTTTTTTTCAAAAATCCACCAATTGATGCTAAGATTGGAGCCATCTGCTGAACTTGAATGTCCTAGAAATAGCTGAGATTTTGACTGTTCTTGATGGGGGAAACAGCAGCTAGCAGAAGTATTACCACCCCACCACCCCAGCAAGATGCACACTGTGAACTTCTGGAGAAGAGGGTAGGGAGCTTCTCTTGGCTATGGCACAACTTTTTCCATGGGTGAGGAGGGATGGATTTTGAGTTGTGCCAGTCACGTCATCTGAAAAACTTGCCTTACTTTTCTTTCTTTCTTTCTCAGATCTCTCTCATGTCAGTGACACTGGTCATCAGCACTAGTTTGTTTTTTAAGTTAGTGATTTCCAAATTCTGGGATCCTTTAAAGAGTTGAAGTGAAGAGTTGGAAGCAGAGGCTTCTCAAAAAAAAAAAATCCTCTGTGATTTTTTTTAAACTATCTTTACTTGAAATGTTTATATTAACTATTTTTTTAAAAAATTAGATGTTACAAATCTAATTTACAAATATTTAGATTTACATCACAATAACAGGGCATGAGTAAGATCTGTGTTTCATGTTTCTCTCCTGATCTAGTTGATGATGTCCCTGCTCACTGCAGGGGGGTTGGACTAGATGACCTTTAAAGGTCCCTTCCAACCCAAACCATTCTCTGAGAAGTGTGTTCAAGTTCTTTTATGTATCAAATTGCCCATAAAATGCTGGAGATTTCTGTGCACATCAATGGCAACTTTGGGTTTTACATGGAAAGGTAAATAAAACTCATCTATTTGCAAAGAAAAAATGGACTACGTAAAACTTCCAGGTCAGACTCTGGTGTTGTACAAGTGGCAGCTGTTTCACTGAAAGCACATTTAATATGAAGGGAATGAGGCTCCCAGAGGAAGATATTTATGGTGGCTCAGGAGTTGAGCTGACTGAAATAAAATGCGGGTTTCCACCTCCACAGTGCTAACCTATGCTCCCTTCAAAAGCTGGCCCACCCCAAGCCCCAGGGTGTCTGCAGCTCCTCCAGTAGTGACTGCACCAAAAGGCAGGTGTCGGCACTGACTTCTGTGAAGGCTCCTCTCATTAAATCCAAGTGAAATAATACGAACTAAAAATTGGAGGGACTGATTCTCAGTTGCTGTCCGTATAACCTGACGAGTGCCAGCACTCGTGCTCATTTACACTATCTGAGGCTGTGGCTCAGGGTTTGACCTGACCCATTAGTTCACACCGCCTGAGCTGGAGCAACCCGAGCAGAAATCTCTCTGCTCGTCAGGGCAACTTCAGAAGAGCATTAAAGCATTTTGATTCCAACTAACCTCATTTTTTATACTTCATTGCATATTCTCCTTGATTATTGCAGAGGTGAAGCTGCTTCCAAAGTCTCCTTAAAGTTGTCATCACTGGTCTGTCTTTGCCAGAGTAACTGGTTGTGATCACTCAGCTCCAGTTCTGATGGTGGTGTGAGGTCCTCCAACTCTACAGACCAGAGCTAGGTCTTGCAGTCCAAAATCATGTATATGTACAAGCAAACTCTCCATACTTGTTCTGCAGCAATCGCATGCATTCAGATCTAAGCATGGATCAGTTGCCCGGCTGATCTTTCATATTATCAATTTTGTTTAACAAAACAATCTTTTAAATATAATTTTCTATGCCGCTTCTCTGTATGTTGTACAGAGAAGCAGTGAAGGCAAATTCAGCCTGTCTGCATTTTCATCTCGGCTAATGATGGCAGGGTTTTTTCCAAAGCAGCTCAGGAGACAAAGTCTTTAAAATTCTTGCCGAGGAGGAGGAATTGATACTCTTGCAGGGGAGGGTTATTCTGAGCAGGTTTTGTCTGTGTGCATGCTTTCTAGTCTGTCTTTCTTCCTAAGAAACCTTCTTTCTTCCAAGAGCCGATGTACCTAAAACACTTAAGACATTAAGCAAAGCTAAGGCAAGAGATGTGCTCTGCCCTCTCTGCAGAGAGACAGGAGCATAAGTAAGGGCTAATTACCAAAAACTTTTCCAGCTAGTTCCACTAGTGTTTGCACAGACTGGTAATGCTAAAATGACTCTGTATGGTTTGGTCACACATATTTGCAGGCTGTGATTATCTAAACTGGTAGCCTGTTTTAAATTGTCGGTGGTTTGTAGTATCTCAAAGTGCTCAGGACAGCATTTACTACTGTCCTTAACCTCCATCTCAGTTTCATTTGACTAATGGACATTTCTATTACGTAGGTGGCAGTGACACCCCATTGCCAGAGGTGTGGGTGTCACACCAAGCCCTGCATCGCTTTCTGGCAAGCAGGGCAAACCAGTCCTTCCCTCAGCCTTGCAGGCAGCACTCTGGGCTGGCTCAGCCCCTTCATCAGGTGAGGAATTGACACCAGGTTTCACAGTAGGGGAGGCCTCCTAAGCTAAAAATGAAAAACTCTCCCAGGACTGAGATAAAAGGGTGACTTGGAAAAGAACTACAAATGATGGTCTTTTAAAAAAAGGCTCCTCTCTAATCCTGTATAGATGGCCAACAAAGTTGTGATTTTCATTTCAATTTCTCCAAAAAGTTGCAGAGTAGTTTTGCATTTACATTAATTTCAAGCTGTCTCTAGGTAGCTTCAGAGCAAAATGAGAACACATCACTGTGCAAACGCCCATGCTCTAGGAAGGTACTATAGCTCACGGGCAACTCTCTGTCCTTGTGGGTAGGGTCTGGGTGGCAGCACTTTGCCTGTCTTCCTTAGTTAGCCAAGAGAAGACCAGGCAGTGCCCTGCGCTGCTCCCTCACTGGCTGCCAAGGCGACCCGGAGCAAATCCCTGTACTAAAAGCACTTAAAAATGGAACGAAGGTGATGGAAACGTGGTTTGTTCACTGTGAATATCCAGCTGGGATAGTTGGAATAACTGCAAGGGAAGACTTGCCTTTGCAAATCATGTGCCTGATTTATTGGTTAAATAGTTTTTCAGTCCTCGCTATTTAGTCAACAAGGACATTAAGATGTCCAAAAGTAAAAGTGGAATGATTGGTTCCCAGAACTAGTCTTAATGGTCACAAATCCAATATTTCAGACTTTTTGCTGAGCACTAATCAAGTAGAGTCAATCAAGCTTCATTTAAATAGATGAACTTTTATTGTAGAGTTATACCTGATTTCACGCTTTCCTTTATTGATCACTGGATCTTTTCCATATCACATAAAATTATGTTTAGCTTAAAACTGATCCATAGATGTGCATGAAACAGCACCTCATGTGAACATGAGGTCTGAGCATTCTCAATGCATAGGGCGAGTCTTGTGAAACCTTTTTAGCAGCCGAAAGTCTTGAACCATTCACTGAAATAAGACAAAATATCAACAAAATTGATTCTGCTGTCAGGAAAATCACTGATAAACACTTGAGTTGGGTTTGGGGCTTCTGCATAATATAAATATATATATATGTTACACTACATACACAAACTTTTTTTAGAACACAGAAATGAATGCTCCAACTTAAAGTTTATTCATCTAAATAGCTGGAGAGAATATCCACTTAACCACATAGCCTAAACACATTGAAGAAGGGGGGAAAAGGTGTTTATTTTCAACTGTGTTTATTTTTTCACCAGTAAAAACAGAAATAAAAACAGAAGAACAATAATCACAGTGCCTATGACAAAGACTGTGCTTCAAGGAGTGTGCAATGTGTACCACAATTACTTTAACTGCAAATGGAAGCCGTTTTTAGACTGAGTGTGGTTGAAAGGAAATAACCTTAGAAAAACTGTCACGCAGCATCCCAGAAAATGTTTTGGTTCGGTATGTTTGGCCTCCGTTTTTGTGGAGCTGTACATTCCTGTCCATGGTTTTAAAGGATAAAAAAAAGAACTGATTTCAGAATCAATCTGTATTTTGACTCGTTTTTATACTCCCAACACCCAGATTGGTTTACCATATGTGTAAGCAAAGCTGAACAGCATCATTTCTCTACTTAGTGTCACGAATGAGTTTTATTGTGTGTTTATTGAACTCAGTCCTTTTTCCTTACTGAAGTGGTATGCTCCTGCTATCGCCAGTGATCTGTCTCTTAAAGCAGAGGCTTCATTTGCTAGCAAAGCTGCAAAGAGGGACAAGACTAATCTGTCTGAGGAAAAACGCTTTCTTCATTCAGCCTCGCTGGTGGGAGGATCGGCTGGGGTTAGCTGAAGTTTGAGACAACAAGGCTCAGGGGTCTCCAGCGTCTTGGCACATGCAGCAGCACCTGCTTGGAAAGTCCAAGTCTTCTGCTGCTGCAGTCAATCCTTCCAGTCTCACCTGCAACCCTCTCAGTTTTAGGCTAAATGAACCAGGTAGAAAGGCTGAAGTGTCCAAAATAACGCATTTGCAGGGAGGATCAACCGAGAAGAGAGGCAGAGGCAGCAATATCTTTAATTCTGGCATCCCAGCAAACAGAAGCACAAGTTCTTTGCAAAATTACTTCCCACCTGAACACAGTGAAACAGATCTAGGTGTCCCAGCAGTGGCCGTGGGGACAGGGTGAAATCTGTGTCACCCACCCGCATCTGGCCTGGGGCACTGTGCTGTGGTGACGGCACCTCCCAGGGTCCCCCAGCTGGGGCAGCCATGGGGGACGCAGTGTCCACCCCTCCTCACAGCCCCCAGCGCCTTGCATGGATGTCCCTCCCATTCCCCCCGTGCCCAGGGTCGTGTTTTCACGCGCATCCCCAGCAGTTTGTGCTGAACCACTCCGTGCCAAGCTTATTCACCATCCAAACCCCAAAGAGACTTTCTGCTCAAGCGCCTCCAAAAACGCCTCTCCTGTTGACGCCAGGTAGCCCCTGGGCAAAGCCTTGGGGTGCTGCGGCTCCCTGCCACCGCTGGCTCCCCTCAAGTGCCCAGCAATCTCAGCCGAGGCCCAGCCCGCTCCCAGGCAAGGGAAGGAGGGTGCAGGGCTAGGGGCCGGCCGGGCAGTGGGCGCTCCCTGGCTCCGCTCTGCCTTGGTCGGGCTCTCCCAGCTCCCCCCACTGCCCAGCAGATCCCCGCTTTCCTGGCTAACACTTGGGCTTTTTTCTTTTTTCTTTTTGTGTGGCTCAGAATATCTGTCTGAATCTGTCACTTGGCTTCTGCTAATGCACGGGGTTTGCTTGAAATCTGCCTTACTTTAGTGGTGTTAGTCCAAGTGCTTTTGAACACACCGACTTTACAAAACAGCAGAAAAATGTTTTACTTTCAAAGCTGCTCTTCCAGGCAACTCATCCCCCGGGCGCAGGTGCTCAGATGAGTTTGGTGCTGAAACATTGATCTAATAAGAAGGTTTTTCCTTCTGCCCAGGGCTAAGGAGAGGTTTGGGTGGGAGTATAACGCTGCCCCAGGTAAGGCTCCCACCCACAGGCAACCCACACACCTGCATTAGATGAGGCTGTTCACCTGGTTTGCAGTCGCAGCTGAAATCACTGAGGATGCCCCTTATCTCCCCACCAGTGGCCACACCTTCAGGTCTCTCCTCCTTGTGTGCCTGCAGCAGAAGGGTCCTGTCCTGCTGAAAGGAGGCAACTCTGGATGTATGGCTCTGGCAGGAGGTTTGTTTCCTAAATGTGCTATTTCTGAGAAAATGTTTGTGTTAGGAAATACTTTTTTTGTTGTTGGTTGGGTTTTTTTCTTTTTCTTTTCCCCTTTGGTTTCTGCTGGATTTTTCCTGCAGTATTTTATTTGTTCTATGGCATAGTAACTGAGTTTATTAGACTGAGCAGGCATTAAGGTATTAGAGTATAATAGTCTTTATAGCTTTATCTTAAAGCTTTCCCTCTGTTCAGAGCTATGGTTGATTGTTTTGAAAATGCACCTGCTTGGTAAGAGAGTATCTCCTTTCTTTTCCACTTCACCCAAGGGTACACTGTAAGTTTCTTGTCTGCTGCTTTCCAGAATGGAAAAATCTGAAGCTTATTTAGAGTGTGGTTTATGCCACAGTAGGCACTGCGTGCTGCCCAGCCACCCTATAAAACAGCCTGCGTGCTGAGGAGCTATGCTAACTTTCATGGGTGCAACTTAAAATGTAACAAATAAGAATGCATTGAGAGAGGCTCATAAAATTCCCATTAAGAGTCATGTTTGATACTTGTTTAAAATTTCATGTGCTTATGGAATGCCATTTGCCAATGTTAAAGACGCATTAATTATGACTGCTTTCTGAAGCAAGGCTACAGCATCTATTATACAGCTTCAGAAATTTCCTGTGATAGTCTGTATCCTGATAATTCAAATCACTTTGCTTAGGCAGTCATCTGCAGAAAAAAAACTTTCCTCAAACCATTTAAATACTTTAATTTGTACTCTTCACAGATCCATAGCAAGCTGTTAAAAATGCTAACAAGTACCTCTCAAGCTATATTTAAAGTTATATCTACTGCTAATGGCAAACGCTGCAGTTACTTCCTAGCAAAATGCTTACAGGAATATCACTGGTACTCTACAGAATAAGAATATGTCTTATTGTAAGCATTTTTTTTGCTAGGGCTTGGTGAGCATATGCACATGCAGATCACAGTGAAGTGCTTAGTTACTTGCAAAATGTCTCCACTCTAGCACAGCTGAAGGAGCAAAGATAATCGTGAAGCTATTTTGTTTCAGGAGTAGCTGTGCTCCATAAAATGAAGGGTTTGTTACTAATTTAATACTACTTAAAATACTGGATGCTCTCTCATCTTGAGTAGAAGAGCTTGTTTCTCTCATTCTCCCTCAGTACAGCGAGATATGAAATTATAGGAGGGCAGGCAGCAAAAGAGCAACCACTCATAAAATTCTAGGTTTACTCTTTTCTGGTGAGTTTGTAGCTGGGTTTTTTTGTTTTAATTATGTTACTCATAAGCATTGTTACAATAGGATTTACCCAGATGCAAAGATGAGGCTGACATTTTGGGAGGCTCTGGCTGTTTGCAGCAGAGGAATTGGAGGAAGATGAGGCCTGGGGAAAGGGCGAGTCTCACCTAAGCTCAAGACAGATTTCGGGAGAGCTGTGTGCCAAGTATTAATAAGGATTTGGAGACAAACTCTCTGTGAACCTCCTCCATATTCAGATGGATATAAGCCAGACAGACATATCCAGGTCAGCAAAGGGGAGCTATTTTGCAAAATTAGGTGGGGGAATCTACTCTGAAAATAGGACTCCTTTTTTCCTTGGCAACTATCTACCAGAAAAAAAAGAGGTGGCCAGAAATAAAAATTTTTGCTCAGCATAAATACATGAGATGAGAGCAAAACCAGAGAAGGATTTGCAGGTAAAGCCTGGGATGTTTTGTGCCTGGGTGTTCTCGACCCACTGTACCTCCTAACCCATCTGTCTGATAAATGGCTTGAGCTAGGTGTGGTGGATGGAGCAGATTGATTAATCCATTACAAAGGTGATGTTTTCCAGCAGAGATGATTTCCTTTTAAGGAATCAAAGTGGTTAGAGGAAAAAAGCACTATTATTGCTAGAAAAAAAAAGTTGTTCAGTTTGAGAGGTGTGTTTAGTTATCTCCTCTACTTTTTCTCCCAAAGCCAGGCCAGAGAAAGTTATAGGGACTTAATTTTAGGGTCTAACTTAGGGAAAACAATGCTTTTTTTAAAAATTTGTTTCCTGTAGCCTGGGATGGTAGACAACTACTGATTCTACAGTCAGATTGAGTACTGCAAGCATTGCATATGCCTGACTTCCTCTACTCCATCATCTCTCATTTATAACAGCCTCTTCCTACTATTTCTCTTTTCACTTGGAAAATTCTCCAGTGCAGTGGACTTGGGGTGGTGGGAATGGAGGGAATATGCCTTCTCTCCTACAGCTAATACAAATCCCTACAGCTGCAGTATGTCCCCTGCTTTCTTTTAGGTATCTTTATATAAAGTCTCCAGTTGCCCTTGTCAGGGTTTCTCCTATGGTATCTCATGCTCCAGTTCTTGTTCTGTGTCATGCTTGATAGTTTGCTGCTATTCTTCTAAAAATAGTGCTGCTATTCTAGGCTGTGATTTATATCAGGGATAACAGACATGACAGTTATTCAGGACTTCCTTTAAAAAAAAAAAGGCAGTTCTGGTTTTGGCCAAGTCTCAAGGAAATCTGGAGGGTCTGAAGCTGGTTCTGATAGTCAGAAAGCTGCACTGGGTGGAGGTATCTGTGCAGGGGTGGCAGAAGCTTCTGAGGGCCTTCCTTGGGAGATGCTGGGGTATGGGGACTCATATGCTGAGATCACTTGTGAAATCACTGCTGAGCCAATGCTATTCCAAGAGCTGATGTTGCAGCAGTAATTTGGTAGGGAAGAGTTTCAGGGCAAGCTCCAGTTTATGGACGTGGGTAGTCCACTTTACAACCAGCGGTGTAAGGAACATGTGACTGAGATGGGGGGGAACAGATGGATGCAGGTGTCCGACAAGCCCTGCAGCCGGCAGGGGAATTGAGAGAAGGGGAGATCTTGCCTTTCCCTCTAAGCTGTGCTTGATCTGTGAGCTTTCCAGAGTGCTGCAGAGATCAGGTGCTTTTTGGTTGCTACTCTTGGTTAACAGTCTGTATTTTACCATTGGGTGCAACAGTGTCTCAGCCCAACCTCCATAGGGTATGCCTTGCTCTTGAGCTTTCTCAGTTTGAATTGAGCACTGTTTATAGATTTATTGTGATAACTTTTACTGTAAATGTAGACCAGTGAGATATAGAGACGTAACTTTTGATTTCAGATCAAATGAACCTTTGATTCCTATCTGGTTAATTGAGGCAATATAGATTAAATTCTCTGACATACAGCTTTTCCTCTTCATGAATTAAATGGATTAATCTTTCTTAGAAAGCTATCACTAATTATATTACTGTACTGGGCTATTAATTCCTTTCCTCAAGAAGTTACTATTTTTATATGGCTACAATAGCCTGAAGTAATTACAACCCCAGTATTACTTGAAACCCTTCTGTTTAGCACTCTTCTGCTGAAATTTACTGCTTCCACTAATGTCTTACAAATATTGGGAAGAAATAACAGTGCATAAAGGGAATTTCAATAAGCACTATCAGAGCAATAGCTGAAGATACCCTAATATGCTAGCATTCCTTTTTTCCCCTACATAATCGCACCGGGGTAATCATATGCTTATTTGAGAAGAGGAAGAAGAAAGGGTTCACTATTAGTATAGGTTAGATTTCTTTTAGATGTTAGAAATCATAAGCTATTTACTTTATCTTGCTGATGATGGAAAAATAAGATGATTTACTGCATGTTTGAAGTCAGTGAGATTGCCCAGAGTCCAAAATTCATGATGCCAAAGGCTGAATTTCTCTTGTTTGTAGTATTAGAAATGTAAAATGTTGGGCTGGTGCTGTCTGCAAGAAGCAGTGTTAGTGAAGGATGGAAACCACAGAAGTGCTTGCTGATTGTCTAATAACTTGTTTCTTAGGTGGGTGAAGCCTACCTCATGCCATGTATGAGAGGGTAAATGGGAAGAATGGAAAAGGGGTTTGTCACCTGAGAGGAAAATTTCTCACCTGAGTTTCATGAAAGATATGTCAGGAAGCCAAACAAGAGTGAATTTCATGATTTATGGATTAAATATCACTTTAATCAAGAAGATGCCTTAAGTAGCCAGTTTAATCATTGTCATCAACTTCATCAGGGTGATTGAAATCATCATTACTTTAGCAACTGATTATCAAGAGCTGGATGTGGTCTTTCCACTAATGCTGGAGCTGCTCATTAGAAAAGTATCGGAGGTCCCTGACAGTATCTCTGCATAATCTGCCCTGGTGCTTTTGCTGTATTTTGCTAGAGAGTGTGGATTTTTCCTTAGCTTAAACTTCTTTTGGTGTAATTCAAATTAATTACTGTTTTGTATTACAAATACCTAAGTATTTATGCATAAAGCTTGTTGATAAAAGCAGAGAGTGCCAAAGTCTGATTGCTGCTTAGGTGTTATAACCAGGGCCAAACAAATCATTAACTATTTAAACACAGTTTAAAAAAAAAAAAAATCTAAAAGAAAGGGTTGGAGTTTCTGGAGGAAAACAAAAAAAATTGCACCTAAACAAAGCAAAATCTCAAAGCAGTGCATTATAGAGTAGACAGGTGGTTGATCTGCGGTCTGACAGAAAAACAATGTTGGGCAAGACCAACAAAATGATAGCCAGTTTGGAAGTTAAGGTATGAGGTTCCCAATCTGGAATAAAAAGATAAATTGATTAGAAATGTGATTCATGTGTAGCACACCCTTGGGGTATTTGGGGCAGATAACAGAAAAATTCTTATTTTTCCTTTAAGTAATTTAGAATAGGGCATGTACGATAAAAGCAGCATCAAAGCCTTAAGAAGGTTTCAGGACCGCAAAAAGGAGTTTGAGAAGCAACTAAAATAACCATAAACTACATAGCAAGTTACTTGTAGAGGTGATGAATCCACCCAGCCAGAGACCTTGGGGAGTGGCGCTTTCTTTTGAGCTGAAGATAAGTTATGCTTGGTTAGGAAAGCAGCCCTCTTTCTCTGGTTTTCATATTTTTTTATTTTCTAAAACAAAACCAGCAGGAGTCTTATCCTGGTTAGTTAACTTCACAGCGCTAACAAAGAATTGGGAAGTTGATCAAACATACAAGTACATACAGTCATATCGGTAATCTTGAGAGAATTTATCTCAAATTAGTCAATCCATATTTTGCATTGGATTCTGATAGCGGTTAGCAGTTGGTCTGACAAGATTATAACAAAACCTGAACAAAAATTATCTTGAAATACTTTCCACCACAGAGGAAAATCAAGCAGCTCTCAGTGGAATGTGGGAGAGACTTGAATATTTGTAATCCAAGCGTGGTGATTTCTGGCACAAACTAGTGATACACCTCATCTGTATTTGGATGGAGATTGGGGAAAGGAAGCCAAGGAAGTTTTTTTCATTTTGTAGTAACCGCCATGGGAAAGACAATTGTTCCCAGCAGCAGCCCTCCCAAAGAAGCAGCAAATACAAGTAATGAGGAGGGCCCCTGGCAATCCACAAAAAAGTGCACAGAGGGACACAATCTTAACTGGGTTTCAGAATGTAGGGGAAAAACATGAGTTTGAAACAAATACACCCTTTTAACTATCTTTATGGTTTACAAAGTGAGTTTAATGACACGGGAGTGAGGAAGAAGTGACATGGAAAGGAGAATTTAATGAATGTGGGGAAAGCAAGGATAAAGGAGTTAGAAGGGCTCTTGGACAGAGGAAGAAGAAATGGCTCCCCTACCTCACTTCCTGTATTGAAAATCATGTTCTTGTCACCTTGAAATATGTGGGAGACCGCTTGAGACCAAGTGACATGTACTGATTTAACAGCCGTAATCCCTTCCCATCTTGGGATAGGAATACTCATGTCAACCCTGATCAGCTTTTTATGATGGGTATTTCCCCAGTTGCAATAGCTTCTTCCCAGTACCAACTCTTCCAGGGCTTTTCTGGCTCCTTGGTTCAGCGAATGCTGGGGTGCCATATGTATTGGCTGCTGAGGTCTTGAGTACATGTTTCCATTATTAGTGGGGTATTTCTCGGAGTTCTGGATTCTCCAGATCCACACAAGTGGCTTTCCAGCTGTTAACAAAATATTTCATGGGACTGAGTAGAGCTCCTCCAAATCAAAGCAGCGTTGTCTGCCATCATAGGGTATGTGGAGAATGATATTTTTGAGCCTGAGGTTGACAGAGGAGATTTCATCAGGCTTCCTGCACTGGCACAGGTATCCTTCTTTGGTGCATAGAGTTGTGCTGTCATTCCACCTTTCTGCCCTCCTGAGCGAGCCGATGCTGCCGGCACCCCTCCGAGGCTGTGCTGTGTGCACGCTGTAGGTTGGTCCTAGCCTGACCCTGCCATTACAGCAGCTCGTGCTGTTGCAGCAGAGCTGCACTTGAACTGGGCTAGCATGAGTTGGGTTTGTTATTGCTTGTGTGTGTAGGAGAGTTTGAATTAAATTTTCATTTTATTCTTTGGGCTGGTAATCTTTAGCATCAAAGGAGTGTTCCTGCTGTGGCTGCTGTTTCAAAACATACTGAAATTTTATTTCTGTTGCTCCTTATTAGCGACAGTCTTTCTTTCTCTTGCTTACCTTTGTTTCCTACCCTGCAGGTGGGCTTTACACACACACACCCACCCCTTTCCGCTTGGGTGTTGCTCTCCATGTTGCCTAGAAGGAGCATTTGGTACAATTAACAGGCTTTTTATGGTAGTACCCTTGTTTTGAGAGAGTGTTTTGGAGTATCTGTGTGTGCTTGGCAATTGCTGAAGCAAAGCACCGGCACCTGTGACTTTCCAGAGAGGAGAAATGAGCTGCAGACAGACAGACTGTGCTGGGGATGGGCAGCCAGGCTTGGCAAACCCTGGTGGCTGGCTACGCCGAGGCCGTGGCTGCTTCAGTATCCTAAAATGAGGAGTCCAGGTTTCTGTTCCCATGCAGGAGGACAATCAAACCTTCTAAACGTAGCAAATAACTGTGGCAGCAGATTATGGGAGTGCCAAAAGCAGCAACAAAATGCATCTGATGACTCCTGGCAGCTTGTCGGTGGTAAATAACCCTGCATGTGTGTTGACAGCAGATCCCAGCTCTGATGGCAAGGGCTGTGCCACCACCCGCACTGGTCCCTCTTTGGCCATAGGCTGGACGTGGGGGTTGTCCTAGACCACGTGGATGGGAACCAGCGTCCTCTGCTAAAACAGTGACAAGGAGGGAGTTTACCGTGGGGCAAGCTAGTTACCAGCTCTTAATTCTTTCAGTTAATACTGTTGCAGTGCATTCACCAAATTAGTGGTCACGGGCAGCACTGAGAAGGACAAGTACAGGGCAGGTCAGCCACGTTTCTGAAGTACAACATACAGCTTTCTGAGTAAAAGGAGAGCATGGTTATGCTGTTGTGTCTGTACCTAAAGAAGGAATTCAATTGTTGCTGTAATGAAAAATGCTACTTTAGCTTTTCTGCTTCTGCCTTGTTCATTTTTTTCCAACATACTTCCTTCTAGATTTCTTTATTACTACTATCTGTTTTAGTTGATCTAATTTTGTGGTCAAAATGAGCAGATGGAGAGGGACATGCTATTCCCTAGCATGTTCTAAACTATATCAGCCCAGTGAGTTTAAGCATTGGCGCAAATACCTGAAGCTAGAATCGTAAACAATTGCTGTATCTAACACAAATGGTGTGTCTCAGCCTGCTAATGGTGCAGGCATATATTAACCTCCCACCAACACGGCAGAATTTCAGAAAGTTCATGCATATGCTGTCTTGTTGTCCTGCTTAAAGAATAAGAGCATTTACTTTTATAGGCTGCTGTGAAAAGAGATGATGCATTTGTAATGGGAGCATTTTTGTAGAAGATGTTAAAATTACTGAAACCTTTGAAAGCAAATCTACTGTTAACTATATTCAAAATAAATTCTTGTGGGGGGGCAGGAAGGTGGGGAATTAGGAGTCCCAAAGACACATAAACAGCATTATGTTAAATTAAGAGTTGTTTAATTAACAACTACTAAGAGGCAAAAGGTTATGAAATGATCTGATTTTGGTCACTTCTAGCAACATTCATAGTAAGTGCTTCCATCTTAAATGTGTAAATACCTGTTAAATAAGTCATCCTTTTTTCTATGGTTAAGGCAAGAAGTCTATCCAGGAGTTTTAGGAGATGGGGCTGAGTGTGACATCAAGAAGCCAAAGTAACATCAACTCTTCCATCCCTTTTGATGGGTGCTTGTCTAAACTTTCTTCAAAGCTTGTGTAATTTCCCCAGGCAATCTCTTCCATTCATTTCAAATTTGAATCCTGTATTGCCTTTGCTGCAAGTGAAGACAATTACTTAATTTGGCAGCTGCTTTGACATGCAGAGTAGGTTATTCTTTCCCACTTTGTCTGTAGCTCTGAGTATTTGAAGACTGTGTTACAAACCCCTCCCAGCCTGGGGTGCCCCTGTTTCCCCAGAGGTGTTGTTCCGGAGCTATCTTGCCTCTTGTCTCCCCTCCATCGCAGAAGACTTCAGCCATTGCCTCCCTCAGTTTTGATGATGAAAACTTGGTAATTACAGGGTGCAGAGTGTTTTGCCATTGATTCAGCCTCCATGTTGTAGTGGTCTCATTTAGCCTATGTTTCCTCTGTTTTATCAGAGAGAGTACCAAAAGTGTTTTATTATAACCATGACGTGACCTTTCCTGGGGCCTACCTACCTACATGGTCTGCTCTCTTGTCCAGGAAGGAAATTGGACTGGTTTGGTACAGTTTGTATTTGGCAAACCCATGTTTGTTGTTAGTACCTGCAGACCCTTGCAAAACTTCCCACAAATAGTCTATTCCTTCTGGTATCCTTTAAAAAATTAGATTTCCTGGTTAGCCTGGACTTCCTTTGCCCTCGCATCTTTGAGGGTCACTGTGCTTGATCTTTTTCAGTATTTCCAGACCATGCATGAGCTCTTAAAGGTAATATTTAACAGTTTGGGGAGTAGAAGCTGGCTGAATACATGTCTAACACAAATACCATAAAGCCCACGGAAAGTATTTGCAAAGGCAGGAATACAGAAATTAATGTGCCAGATAGTGGCAAGTATCAAGGGTCATGGCATACGGTGACACGAACAGAAATCCATGGCAGCCAGTAGGGAAATGCAGCAGATAAAACTGAGGCTGTTTGCCTTGCAAAAGGTCACCCCTGTATGCGCAAATAAACCATATAGCTTTATTCTATTTTCAGAGGAAAGGACATAAAGCAGTTCTCTGGCCAGCAGATCAGAGCCAGTGTCCTGGCAGGTGTGAGGGGTCTATTACAGCACTGACAGTGCTCCCCACCTCCTGACTCTGCCTGGGGAGCTCAGCCTGCCAGGGTAGACACTTCTACTGCCCAACTCGCACCAGGCTTTGAGGCTCATGTACTCTCTGGCATAACCTCACGCAAACTCCGGGCAGTGTCATAAGCAGCACACAGCTTGTTTTTTGAAGAAAATGGTTTAAAATATGGGTTTTATGGACTTCAAAGAACAGATACACTAAACCATAGTGATATTCCATGTGTATTTTAAAACCATATTTCCATGGATACCAAACAAAAGTTATTCCAAATTAATAATGTACTTGGAATTCATATTTTTTTTATGTCCCCTGTGGGAGTTCCAGTTCAGAAATAAAGTAGTTTTACTTCATTTTTAATATGGCTGCTGCTCTTCAGCTAGTTCAAGCTGATCAATTTATTAGACATTTTGAATGTTTAAATAAGGATTAATGACTAAACATGAGCCTGATCAGCATCTTCCCCAGACTTTTCACAATCACAGTGTGACAAAATGAAGTTCCAGGAAATAAATTGTTGTGTCTCAGGATATCTGATGTGCAGTACACACTAAAAAAAGCCTTAGTAAATGTGAAATCAAGGTTCTTTACACTAAAACAGCTTTAGGGGAAGTTAGGAATAACAATAATAAAAAGACTCAGTTGTGTGTTTTCTCAGCATTCTCATGGCTCACCAGTGACATGTTGCATATTGGAGATACTGCTGTATATATACTGTATATACAGCCCTATGGAGACTGGAAATTGGGAAGGAACAACTGTTTGCACCATGACCATAGCTTGAAAGGATATGAATATGATTGCCTTCTTCAGTCAGTAGGAAATCACTGAGTAGCACTGCTGAAGAATAATATTATCTGTCCAGTTAATGGTCAAAACAATAAAGAAAAAGCTGTTGTGTCCAGTTGACATAAATTCTTCCGAAAACCAGAACAAACTTTGGTTATTGTCCTGGTTTCAGCTGAGTTAGAGTTACTTTTCTTCCTAGTAGCTGGCATAGTGCTGTGTTTTGGATTTAGCATGAGAAGAATGCTGATAACACACTGATGTTTTAGTTGTTGCTAAGTAATGCTTAGACTAGTCAAGGACTTTCTTTTTCAGCTTCCCATGCTCTGCCAGGTGCACAAGAAGTTGGGAGGGGGCACAGCCCAAGATAGTTGATCCAAATTGACCAAAGGGCTATTCCATACCATATGACGTCATGCTCAGTATATAAACCGAGGGGAGTTAGCCGGGGGGCAGCGATCACTGCTTGGGGACTGGCTGGGTGTCGGTCGGCGGGTGGTGAGCGGTTGCATCACTTGTTTTCTTTTCCCTGGGTTTTGTTTGTCTCTCTCGTTCTCCTTTTCATTACAATTATTATTATTATCATTATTATTACTATTATTATTATTTTATTTCAATTATTAAACTGTTCTTATCTCAACCCGTGGGTTTTCTTACTCTTGCCCTTCCGATTCTCTCCCCCATCCCACTGGGGAGGGGGAGGGTGAGCGAGCGGCTGCGTGGTGCTTAGTTGCCGAGTGGGGCTAAACCACGACAGTTATTTATCCTAACTGAAATCAAAGTTTCCAGTTTATCCTTCAGTAGTTAATAGAAAGTTAGCTGGTGCTAATGAGTTGTTTAATCAGAATTTTACAAATCGCCCACTAGTCACTCCTCAGGGAATAGAGCCCCTGCATGCCTCAAAAGTGTTGACTGACTCTTTCAAAACATATCCATATTGTAGCACCAAGGACGTTTTTTTTCCATTGGATGTGCTTTTAGCATCCTATTTTGACATACCTGGGTTGTATACGTTCCTACTAATTTCCTTTAAACACTTGGAGTAGCCAAAACCCAATGAAAATGTTACTTTTCCCAAGAAGAAATACTAACCATCACTAGCTTTCCAGAAAAAATAGACTTTTCATAGGACTGTGAGGAGATGGCACACAGTGAAATACTGCAGCTCAGGTATGTGCGCACAAGTCACATCTCGGGCTGCAGGGGAGGTCTGCAGAGAAAGACTGATGAAGTTACTGAAACTGCTGGAGATCTACAGCTTCAGTTTCCACAGCTAAAGTCCCTCCTGCCCGCACTGCTCCTTTTAGGAAGCTCTTCAGCCAGGGGATTGCACTTAATGCCTGCTGGGAAAATCGCACGAAATCTCGGATAGCAAGGGAAGTAAAATCATAGTGGTGGGGAGGTAAAAAGGGACAGGGGGAAAAAGTAAAGAATGTGCACAGAGAAGTTTATATGCAGGGAAAAAAACACTTTATATATTTTCTACAATAGCTAGATTATTTCAGCAGTTTGGCAGGTGACAGTTACTTCTTGTTTTCCTCTTGAAAGTGGTAGGAAAGAGCAGTATTAAGAGTGGTTGTAATGATTTAATTTATTCTTAATGAAATCTTACTGCATTTTATTTCACTTTCAAATTTTCCTGTGTTTATGGGTGATTTGCAATTCAGACTTACTATTTGTACTTAAGTTGTCATTTATGCAGGTACTTTCTGTGGTTGCTAACAAAAATTTAACTCTGAGATTTGATAGCATTACTTTTAAGAAAGGTCCAGGAAAAGTGTGCAGTTTGTTTGGGTTTAATCTCAGATACTGTTAACTGGGTTCAGAATTTAAGTTGAAAAATCAGAAGTATCTGTTTTCTTCTCTTATGATTATAATACTGTCACGATATGTATTTTGGTCGGTGTTTTTCCTTTGGACTGAAGCTGAAGAAAACAAAAGGAGTGGGGAATGGACTAATAGAAGTGTTAAAGCCCTCTATGTATGTATTTGTACATATCTGCTTTCAGTCATTAATCCAACAGTGAAATATGAGAAAACTAGACTAAATTCAAGCACAGATTACTTCACAACTGTTTGGCTGTTGGGCATCAGCTCATTAAATGTGAGTCTTTGCCTTTTGTCCTTGTAGTTCCAGAATAAAATTAATTGCATCTTCTTTGAGGGGAAGAACAAATAGGAAATCAAATGTAGAAGGTTAAAAAAAATTAGCAATCATAGTGTTAAATACTGGCAAGCTTCCACACAACAGCAAACTTGAAATTGAAGGGGTGTTTGTTTTTTCAGCTGTGGAGATGCTTATGGTCACCTTCTTGCCAGCTCACTGATAGAAGTTGTGCTCGATCTTGGCTTTCCCATGTTCAGCTGACTTTGTCGTGACTGTGTATTCCTGTACCAACTCTTACCCAATGTTTGCAATCCATTATACTTGGAAATACTTGGATATATTTGACATAAAGTACCCTAACACGGCTACAGCTACCCCAGAGTGTCCAGTTAAGCCAGGGCAATTACAGCAAAGCACGTCTTAGCTGTGGATGGTAAGGTGGGTAGGAAACTGGCTGGACCACTGAGCTTAAAGGGCAATGAGCATTGGCATAAAATCATTATAGAAGTGGAAAAATAAGTCTGATTTTGCTGGCCCAAAAAGAATAGCATGTATCACTTCAAGTGAAAGAAAATCACTGTTATCATCACAAGGCAAATGACAGATCAACAGTCCTGAATCTAGCCAGTCTGCCGTGGGGTGCAGGCACCCCCTTAGCTGTTTGCATAGTTGTTGATATAAAGTAGTTAAAGTTATATTCTGAGAGAAGCTATTCAAGACAACCAACGGTTATATGTAACAGAAGTAAAGTGTATGAAACATACTATTTAAACTCTTATTTGCAATCAGATTAGCATAGTCTGAACATCCCCTGTATCTAGGACTAAAACAGGTGAAGGGATGAATTGTGTTAATACTCAGATGGTCTCTTAGGCAAAGCTAGCTCCGTCTGATTTTTCTATCTAATGCAGAACTGTGGACTTCAGCATGCCTCCATTTGCCTTCAAATGGGTTTTAACAAAAAATGGGTGTTGTAGTATATTCCACAGAACTAAAAATTTCAAGCAGTGAGACAGACCTATTCAAGTCAGTTTTCCATTGCTTTCTAATTGCTATGGAAAGTTACAGTTATAGGGAAAAATGTCATTTTAAGAATTAATAACATCTCTATTCTTTAGAGTTTTCCCCTCTGTGCTTTCTCAGGAAACACTTGATGCCACTGAGGACCTACACCCTAAGGCACTTCCCAACAAGGATTTCTGTTAAACCATTATGAATATTTTGTGGCACAGCTGAACTTCACTTGTGCATTCCGTTCCACAGTGTATGTCTGCTTTTTATGGATTCTGTAGAAATAAGGGAAAACATTAATTTAAAAAGGGGAAAAATCCCATTTTATATCTCGTCTTGAAGACCAGTACTGTCATTTAAACACTATGGTGACAAAAAATGCAGCCGCTGAAATTCACAGGTAAACTGTAGCCAACTGAGTTGGGGCAAAAAGTAATGTGAGAATTTGGGGTTCTTCCTGCATAATGCACCTCTGCTGGCATATGCTTTTGGTGGAGTGGAAGCTTGCTTCTGTGGCCCAGGGGATCATAAACACATGTTGTCTTAATGGTCAAACACAGCTAGCCTTAGTGGCTTCCAAATCTGTGAATCAACATCATGGAGCAGGAGGTGATCATAAACCTGTCCATCTGATGTGGTAAGATGTGCCTTGCATGACCAACTCCCTCAGTGCAACTCAACTTCGATATGTGGAGTAATGTTTGTTACATTTACTTTAATGGCTTGCTTAAAAAAAAAAAATTAGGTGTACTGGTGCCTCTCAAGGCTTATATTTTTCTGAAAATTTTTTTGTGGTGCGTGTGTGCAGACAAACAGTGTTGTTTGGTATGCATCAACTAAATGGAGAGGAAAAATCACCTGGGGAAACCTTGTCAGATTCTGGCTAGAGGCCAATTTCAAACATTTTATGACTGCAAATTTGTTGCAGAGAATCAAAGAAACGGTGGGCAGAGCATCCAGAAGCAGAATAAATTAACCTCTGCGAAATTCCATCAGGAGAGCCTGTACAGCAAGGGAAAAGAAAAGCCAGGAAAGTTTGCCTTTCCTTTGAAGCTTTTCTAGAGCATATCTTTAATAATGGGTGGCTGTGACTTCTTTCCAGATGATAATGAACGTACAGACTTGAAATTTTTAGGGAGAAGATACAGCTAACAAAAATAAGCTGAGGGTGCCACTCGCACTGACTGTTGTCTGTAAGTATTCCCTGGGACGTGAATACAAGCACTACTCTGGGTGAGTAATGATAAAGCTGGCATTTGAAAGTTGGGGNCTGAAGGGACTCAGGTGGTGGGAATGCAGAATCCTCCCTGCTGCAGCAGGCGGGGGCCATGGGGACTGAACTGCTCAACAAAAGTTGGGCTCCAAACATTTGCACAAATTTAGAGAGAGCGCCGCTTAAGTAAGAATATGCAAGAGAAATTAATAGCTTGGTAAAAGCTCCTTGTAGCAAATGTGCTTAGTAATAGGTTGATTTTGACTTCTGAAGGAATTTCTGTCAAATGCAGTTATCGGGGAAGACTACACCTGCAAAGGTATCAAAGCTGCGTTTGCAGAAATTGGGCTTCAGAGCACTTATAGATGGAAGATGTTTTCAAGTTTCTTTACGTGTCATTCCATGTTTTGTTTCTTTATTAATCTTCCAGCTGTGGTACTTGCTGTCTGTCTAAAGACAAGAATAGTCCAGCAGTTTTCTTTTTAAAAAAGTCTCTGGCAGGTGCATTGTATTTATTTATTTATTTTGGTTTTTATCTCTGTCTTTGAGAATAAAGGCAGGAAAGTGAAACAAAGCACAGAAATGAAGCAGTCTGCCACACTGAAAACCTCTTAAACAAATAATAAAATAAAAGGTAATTCTCTTTGATACTCTTGCTTTTCATATTTTTAACTGTTCTCACTTAAGACAGTGTTGCCTAAATATGAGGAAATTGTTTGTCTTGATATTGTTAAACTGACAGAAGCATTACATTTGTGTTAACAGACAATCATGTTTGAAAGCATGCCAAAAATATTTTGAATGCAGTTAGAAAAGAAAATGCATTTCTTCCAAGTGTCTGAAGACTGATTTCGTTTATATTCAGGATAAGACTGGGATGGTATCAAGAAATCCATGTTAATTGCTGCTTTTACTTTTTGCATGGCATGTATAGTACATGTTGAAGGTATCCTTTCTGTTCATGAGTCTTTAAGGACTTTGGTGTTACATGTAGATCAAATATTGGTACCCACTCTATACATGTATCTACTGTTATCTCTGTGTAACCCATCACAACAGTGACTCCTGGCTGATGAACTGAGCATTATTTTAAGCACAGGGAGAAAAAAAGAGATGAAATGGATTTATGTCCCATTTCTGAACTGCTCAGTAGCCCACAATTCAAACATGCACTGCGTAATCTAATGAGAATTAAATGTCAGTTTTTGAATGTAAGAGGAATGATCCACTGAATTCAAATTATGAGGAACCCTGAATGGCTTTCAGCTGTCCTCACAGGTGGTCACCAAACCTAAGGACAAGTCAAGGGTACAGGTATGTTGGCAGAGCATGAGCAGAAAAGGTGGATTGAGTTTGCAAGAAATAGAGCTGCTAATTAACAGGGGTACTTGGTGTCTTGTGTTTCAGAGCTGCAGCCAGAATGTCTCCATCACTGCTGTGCCAAGGAAAGGGCTGTTCAGATTATGTCAGAGAAACCATGTCATGTTTGCTTTTAGGGCTGGAAGCAGGAGCTATGAGCTATTTCAGTTATGTTTTTACATAAAATTTCCCCAGTGGAAATAGCAAGGCATGCTGATATTGTACCTTTACTGAGTCCTCCTGTGCTTCTGGGGTGCTATCAGCCCCCCCAGGGTACTTGTGTAGACTCCAGTGGGATCTGGCCAGGGCTATGAACGTGCAGAGGAGGGGGATGGACTTCCTCAGTGCAGGGGGATCCTCCACAACCAAAACAGAGAGCAAAAGATTTCATAACTTCGTACTGAATTAATTTAAGACTTGAACAGCTAAAAACCTGCTGCTGTATTCAATAGTTTATGAATTCTATTCTTTTTCTTTAGAAAAATGTCTAATTCAGTCCCTAAGCGTCTGCATGCATCACCTTGCACAGGCATCAAATCCTGTTCTCCTCCAAAATTTGTGCAATTTGCCGAGGTTCAAAGCTGCGTTGGGCTGACTCATTCCTCCATGGGGCAAAACCACCACCACTTATCGTGTAGTGTCAGTACAGCAACGTAGGTGAAGAGGATACGTGAGAGCGCAGCAGGCAGGATCTATTGCTCATACTTCAAGGTGTAAATCAGTCAAAGATAACTTCAGGTAAGAAAGAAACCTCTTCTCTGTGTGTTTAATATCTAGCTATAAATTTATGAGGACTCCAACTCCCTCTCATGCAGCAATATTGACTAATGGGGTTTTCCTATATACAAGTATGCGTTTATAAGTTCTGCCCACAGTACGCACATTCGCAGTCTGGATCACAGATGAGGAGACTTCCCTCTCCTAAGATTTTTTTTTTTCCAAGTACAGATTCACTTTAAAAGTCTGCAGAGGATGCTGTGGCTGTTCAAACAGCTCTATCACATGGCACCCTGGGCGGCATGGAGCAGCGTTCTTTACAATCCAAAATTTTGAGAGATTATTTCATAAGAAAAACATAGTCATAGTGTGGAGTTTCCTGTCTCCTCACAGGCCATTAACATGGTAAATGTGATGAGAAGGACTGTTTATAGTTAGAGCTGAGTCCATGTCACTTCATTTGCCAGGTAGTGCAACCACAAGCTTATAAACAGATCTCTCCTTATTTTTTAGGCTTTGAAAGAGCAGTATTCTAGAGGCCTTGTAAGTGACATCCAAAAGCTTGCATGCCTCGTGAAAGGAACTGCTGTTTGAAGAGGGTGAGAAATATTAGAAGCCTCTAATTACAGCAGTGCAAATTGTCAGTGCTTGTATAGAAGGCTGTATTAAAATGTAGTTTGTGTTGGTTCGCTTTCAAGCCAAGATAACAACCTCACAGGAAACCGGGCTTTTAAATCAATTAATTTCAAATTGATGTGGCTCCAGCTTAGCCCAGATAAGGAGGCACTTGCCCCTGGTGCTTCCAGGCACTCAGTGAAACCTGCCCTGGAAAGCCGAGCAAAGGCCAAGTGTCAGTCGTTGCTCATTCCCTGCTGCGGCTCTTGCAGGTAGCTTATAAAGAGGATACAAAGGCTATTTAATGTCAGTGTCCCATAACAGCTTTATAATAAGCTCTGTGCTTCTGTAATAATTTACTGGTTTAATTCTATTATGTTGTTCAGGCTAGAAAGATAAGAAATAAAAATCTTACAGGCATATTTCCCTTTAGAACTTGGGTCTTTTAAGGCTGAGGGAACAGCATAGGAGAGGCACAAAAAAACCAAAATAATTGAACTAAATCTCAGTGGCTTGAACCATAGCTGCGGAGGTGGATGAACCCATACAACCATTAAACATTTTGATGCCGCACATGGCACTAAAAATAACTTCCTACCGTGTGTGAAATTCCTACAGTACAAAGCAAAACAGTGGCATGAATAATGGGTAGCGGGCTCTGGAAAGCGTCTTTATGACTTTGTAGCTGTAGCCTGGTAAGCGGCAGCCTTGCTCCTTCAGGTTCCTCAGCCTGCGATGGGAGCGGGGTGGCACTGTGCCAGGGAGTAACAGACTGGGGTTTTCTTCATGGAGATCTTCTGCCCTCTTGCTCCCTCGGTTTGGCGGTGGATAGAGCGAACAAGTGTACAGCCTGAGGTGGTGCGGTTGCTGCTGAAAGGCTGGAGCCCTTCTGGGATGCAGCAGGATTGCTGAAAGCTGCCGTCACTGTCGTGCTGTGTATTGACAAGCCATAAACTGCAACTTCGTGGTGGGATGTTTACTCACAGTGCTGTGTAGCTGCAAGGAGAAAGTTAACAATGGAAGAAATTGCTACTTAGTTCATTAATACTGTAGATTTCTTTTTTTTTTTAAATAAAAAGTAGTTGGCACAGGCTGCAGGATTTCCTAATCAACATGTCAGTTCATTCCCAAATGCCTCGTACATCTTGAGTTATTTTTGTTCAGCTGCCTCCTGCATATCCAACTTGAACAGTCAGAAATAAAAGCAAAATTCAGTGCATTAGCAGTGTGCTGCTGGGACTGGCCTCTGACTTACTGGTGTAGGGATCTTCTAAAGGCGTGTAAATAGGGGTGGGGGAATAGCCAATGTAGATATGAGGAGATACTCGGTGCCTTTTACTAAAGCTGGTGGGCCACACACAGCATTTTCCTTTGTAAACTCATTTTGGAAAAATTCAAAGATTCTGTTAAAGATCCTTTACTTGTAACTGTGCAGTATGGGTTTCATAATCTATATCCAGTTAAGATATTCAAAAACTGTTAACTCTACTGTTGATAGGACTTCTGCGTATGAAAAGTTAAGCACATCCTCATGTGCTAGAATAGTTTCCCTGTGCTGGAGACCCCCCAAGTGTATTTGAGCACAGGAATTGTTCCCTGTGTGCAGGCAGTTACCTCTCAGAGGACAACGCCATCAGATGGGATTGGGTTTTGTTTTGTGGTTGGATTAGGAAGGACAAAGGTGTGCGTTATCAAGCCATAGAGGTGTTCAGTACCACAATAAGAAGCTTAAAGAATAAGGAATTAAGAAAAGATAATGAGACTAAGATACTTAAAACTTTCAACAAACCAGGCCTTGCCTCTGAGGCTTTGCACTCTTTACCTGTGATGCTCATGGGTAAGGTTAAAGAAGAGAGCTATCAGACCTCAATCCTGTTCAGGCAATTTAGGTTCGACACCTCCTTCTTGTGCCTTCCTCTTGGTTTATGCTGCTGCTGTCTGTGCCAGCTGAGCTGGGGAAGGGGTCAGACGTGGGGTCCCTGTCCTTTTTGGCTCTGTCATGCTTGCCAGCATGTACCTCCTTGCTTGTACTCACTCACTTGCTTGTCTGATGAAACTCAAGCAAGAATCCAGCAAAATCATTCCAAAAGATACCTACTGACAGCAGGGAGCTCTTGATTACACGGTTAATGAGCATGCTGCTCAGCTTTTTGTCCATTTTGCTTTTGTTTTGCTCTTTCCTGTTTTAATGCTTGTTCACCATGGGCATTATTAGGAGCTGGAGCACAAATGTAGGAGTCTATAATAAACCTGAGGCTCTAGAGTATGTTTTTGCTAGAGAGGAAACAATAAATGCTTATTTTCTTTTGAAGTAGCTTATCTGAGTTTTGAGCAATTGGAGAGAGGCTTCTCTTGGCAGGCACAAAAAGGACTCACTTGAAATCACAGCAGAGAGATGGTTGTGCAGAGGACGCTGCTGGTCAGCTGAGCCGCAGCTGCCGCTTGCCTGCAGACCTGCTTGATGAGCAAGGTGAATGCTGCTGTGCCGCCGGCTCCCCTTGCCCAGCTCCTCGCCACCCTGCCTATTCCCAAAGCCCTTTCCCATCCCTCCCCTCCCACACAGGTACCTGAGCTGCCTTCTCCTCTCTGATGGAAAACCACTGTTTTGCAAGTTTCTGGAGCTTTTTGCAAATTAGTTACCAGTTGTGCCCCGAGTGGAGCTATTTAAAAAGAGTTTGCTGCCTGAGAGCAGACTTCCATTACTGCAGTCTCGTCTGGGACGAAGCTCGTAGCAGCAGAAAGCCAAGGGTCAGTATATTAAAGCAGAATGCAATAACACATTCAGTTGGTAGGCTATCTTGATTTCCATATAAATGCAGAGAATTACATTTGACTGTGCACCTTTCAGGCATGTGAAACACTAATGGTAAAGTAATTTTTATGCAGCTTACTTTATGTTTTGATTTAGTTATTTAATAAATGGAGTTCTCTCTGGCATTCTTGCTACACCAGTGTCTGAGTAGGGATAACTTTAATTGGAATTAATGACTACCAATGGCACTTACACAGGTCTTTAGGTTTAAGTGCTAGCAAGCTAGATCTTGGAAACCTGAATTCCTAAAACCATCAGAGATGTTTAAAATACCCTGTACTGCAAACTAATATTAGTGTACAGTTTGGTCTGTTGTTCTGAGCTATAAAGGATCCTAACTCCTCTTCCATATATACTTAGCCTGGCCCACAGTCATACCACTAAACCTACTTCTAAGAAAGAGATTTTTGTTGCCAATAATGTGCTGCCAGAGCCTGCTTTTTTTGTTTGTTTGTTTCAGCCATTTTCTAGCCCTGGAAGTGGCATGGTTTGTCCTAAACTCCTTTGGCACCTAGAGGTTCTTGGCAATCACAGGCACCATCCTGGCTTTGTTTCTAGCAAGCTTTATGATAAAGATAATGATGAACTTCTGATTTTCCTTTAAATAATTCTTATATTTGGTCATGTATTATTAATAAGTACAGAGTGACATCCTAGAAGATGGTATATTTACCATCTTATCATTCTTATTTCTTACAAATGAGAAAGGCGCATAGATCACAGGTTACTACGCACAGACAAATGATCTACAATGCGGAAGGGAAAAAATCATAAATTGTAGCAACCATCTCCTTTGCCAGAGCACTGCTGGGGTGGTGGGGGGAACTTGGGCCTCTGCTGATCCCATCTGGAGCAGGCGTTGAGCGATGTGCAGCTGACACAAAAGGAGTTTTCCTGTCGCAGCCACTCTGTGCAGGGAGCAGACGGGACTGCTCCAGGCAGACCCCGGTGCTGCCCCAACGCCATGCAGCGTGTGCCTGCAGGGCATGGTGCTTGAGTTTGTGTGCGGGTGCGTGCGGTGTGAGGATGGCTGTGATGGTAGGCAGGTCAGGACCAGCGGTAGCTGAGGTGGACAGAGGCTGTGTGAAAGTCAGACAATTTTAATTTCTTGTATGTAGCATCTGCTGCGGTCTGGTGACTTGTCACTCTGGTGACAAGAAGCATCAGTGACTGTACAGCTAAAACTTGTACTTGGAAAACAGTGGGTGATAAGTTGCAGGAAACGGGCAGAAAGATATATCTGCTGGGATGAGCGTTATCTGCTGTGTAAAGCAGTACCTTTCCTCAGCAACCATGTTGGCAGGACAGGACTGCCACGGCAATTCTCAGCCTTAATAAATGATTTCCTGCTAAGGGTTCTTATCTTCTATTAGTGGCTTTTTTTTTATACTGTAAGTGTTTCTCCTCCATAGCAGAAGCAAGCTGACTTTCCATAGATAACGCTGATGTGGGTAATGCATCTGTGGGTGGGAGGTGCCCATGCTCTGAATGCCAAGCAATGGTTCCCTCCGGTGGAATGCAAGATGCAGCTTTATTGGGATGCTGCCTCGTATGTTTGTCACTATGCAGAAGAGCAGTCAAAGAGCAAGATTTCTAGCTAGTGGGGAGCTCTCAGAAGAGAAGCAAACCTCACCCTGCCCCCGGTTTCCAGAGCATCAAGGCTTTCAGGAAATGTGCGCTTTGGGAGTACCAACAAACACTTCCAAAATGAAATATGCTCCCAAGGCTGCTGAGCCACAAAGCTGAGCTTGTTGCCAGCTTCTCTACTACTGCTTTTCAAGCTTGCTCTTAATTTCATCAGTCCTGGCTCAGTTTCTAGCATATAATCCAAAATAGTCATATCAACAGTATAATATAATCTTTTCTTATTGCTAAAATTCTTTTCCTGTTGCCTTGTTCCCAGAAGATACTGCTGCTATTGTGACAACTAAATACATCAAATACCCTTAGAGTTCAAATACGACTCATGGTGTCTTAACTTACTGATACAGTAAACCTAAAAGTGAAGAAAGGAAAGATAATAATTTGCTCTTTTAACATGGCTTTTTAGACTGTTTGAAGTTAATGAAAATGGCACATAATTATAAATACATTCAAATTGGTTTTTTTAATCAGAAAACTACCTGCATAAAGGGGATCTAGACTTTTCTTTTTAAAAAAAACACCAATTTTTTTGTGAGAGGGTCTTGCCATTGCTTTTTCTGTTTCCTTGTCCCCTAATATTTAGTATTGAATTTTGTATAATTGGCAAATCTGTAAGAGTTTAACAACTTTGATAGTTTCTAATTTACACAGAAATTCAGCTTGTGTTATGGGAAAATGTTTTTCTTTTGTGAGATTAAAAGAATACATTTCTTATCTTTTTGTAAAAGAGAATATGAAAGCATTTCCTTTCTTGTAAAGAATACAAAGGGAGATGCAAATGGCAAAAAGGACAGATTGGATTTCCAGTGACAGTCGTGGTAATGTGGGCACCCGCCTTTATCACTGCATCACCATCACAGACAATGAAAACCTGACTCCAAGCAGTGAAGGGAGTTTTCTTTAGTTTCCTGATTATGGACTCTTTTATAAAATGTTACTACACATGTAAAAATGTCATACAGTGTGCCTTGTCCTCTGCTCATTACTTGCATATGATTTTTGTCACTGCTGGCCACTTGTCTTCTGTTTGGGTTTCCCCCCTGCCCAGGGATGTTTTCAATGCCTTTTCTTTTCTTTTTGCCATGTATCATTGGACAGAGCTTACATTCAGTGCCTTCACTTTCATCATTTCCAACTCCAGAAGGCCCACTAGAAATGTACGCGTGAATCATCAGAAAGATCACTGAGGACTATTCAGACAGATGGACAAATCACACTAGGTCTCCTCTAGTTTTCAACTCAGCTATCAAGCATCAGCATCCTTCCTTTAGTCATCTTGTTAGGAGAGACAGGCAGACCCACCATGTTTGGCTCTGTTCTGCTCCTCTGGCTCATCTTTTCCTGATATTTTCTTGAATCATGACTTGAATTACAAACAATAGGATTGCTTATGTGAAAGGATACCCCTTCACATGAGTAGAAGCCATGCATTTGGACTTCTTGAAAATGGCTCTGCGGTATTTCGTATACTTTGTTCTCTGGTCGGAAGTTCAGGATGTTCCATTTCTAAACTTGATTTCCAGCTAAAATATAAATGCATCTCATTGACTGATCATCCTTGGAAGTTTATATGCTTTTAGAGTTAAGGATGTGAATGATTAATGCTTCTGCTGTGCTTGGCTATGAATCATTATATGATGCCCTGATTTTTCTTTCTAAATCTCTGTGGCTGTAGCAAATAAGGTGTTTAAGGGAGAGAGGGGTGGAAAAAGGGTTGAATATGACCTTCCTAATAGTTGCACTTCAGATGAAATAATATTCCTGCAAGGACATGTTTCTGTTTGAGTTTCTACCTAGCTTGTGAACTGTGACAAAGTACAGACCTATTGCCTGCAGGCTTCAGTAAGTAAATCCAAACATAGAAACATTGAAAATGAAGCAACAGACCAAGCTGTCAAGATTTAAGTTTTAATACAATCCTAATTAACTTTAGTATTATTTCCTCTCAAGTTCAATTAGATGGTTTTGGAATATTCAAAAATCAGCTATTCCCCTGGGAAACACACTTGTCCCCTTCTGGTGGCCAATATTGTTTAAAAGAATCCCTGAACCTCTCTTGTCTCCCTCTGTCACGGGTCCGTAGAGGGTCCTGCCGTGGGAACCTGCTTCTCGCAGCCCTCTCACCTGATCTGCTTTGGCCATTGTCGGGGATGAGCTTCCTGAGGTAATGATCAAAAAATGCATAAAGTTAATAGCAAGTCCCACACCGGGTTCAGGGTTTTGTTCAGATCTTGAGAGCTGATGTCATCTATCCTGCGTGCAAGTAACAAGTTCAAATTATCGATTTGAAAACAATGGGGCGTGACTCATCTAAGTGCAGGTATCCGCACTTAAGACAAAATGTGTTTTCCCAAACAGCCACCCACATTTCGCTGTGATTCATCTCCTCTGGTGCTATTTCACCATCCCAGCAGCACAAAGCACTACCTCTCCTTTGCCTGTTGACAGAGCTTTTTTGCTCACTGAGGACTTGACTCGGGTATCTGGTGGGGTGGATGCAGTCTGGGAGGGGCAAGCTACCACAGGGGAGATGCTTCAACTCTGCTGCTGATTGAAATCAGAGCAAAGAGGAGACCAGAAGTGTCCTGCAGGGCTCCTGCAGAGACAGGTTTGAGAAGGAATAAGTGATTAAAAGCACTCTGCTGTGTCTGCTCTCAGGAGGGCAGATGCCACACATTTGCCTGGCAGGCATTACCCTGAACAGAGCGTGCTGTCCTAGAAGGCATGGAGCTAGTGGTCCTCGTGACACTCATAAATTCCACTCGCCGTATTTCTCCAGTGATGGGGCAAGGAAGATTTACCATTTGTCATCTTCATCTGTTAGGGAAAAAGTGTTTCATCTGATGCTGGTTTTGTCATAAATACTGAGAGAGAGCAGGAGAGCACATTTTAATTAAAAAAACCCAAACATAATTTTGGACAGTCTCTTCCACAATGAATCCTTTCTTTGCTGAGATGTTTGCAATGAAACTTTCACATGGAAAAACTTTTAAAATAATCTGTGAGCTGGTGGCTGCCCACTGAAGAGGAGATGGCAGTAGTATTCAGGGGCATGAAACCATTCTATGCTGTTTCAATAACATCTAACTTTATACCAAATTCTGTGCTATTATTCAACTGCTGCCGTAGCAAGAGCACTTGCATCACCTTATGGCAGGTGTCCGCTTCTCCTAGGGGAGACAGAGAACTCAAAAGAAGATGGGAAAATAATTTCAAAATCTCTTGGTCTGCCTTTTACCTTCAGCCCTTTTTTTTTTTTTTTTCCCCTCCCCAAAGTGATCATTTGCCCTAGTCAACCTCTTTTAGAGAGAAGTATTTTCTTTCAGGTGCTCATCATCTTTCTGGAGCTTGGATCACCTGGGAATGCAGTCTTTATGCTACTTTGGGGACTAATTGCACAGAGTAATTACTGACTCCTCAGCGCTCACAATGATTGTTTTATAAATAATCCCCCGCTTTAAAAGTTGATCACACATATGCTTCCTGAAACAAGCGTGCAGAGCAAATAATTCTCTGGAAATGTCACTGTTTCTGTCATGTGGCACAAGACGATAACAAGTCGCTGGGTTGTGAGAAGCAGCGGCTCACAGGAGGGGCAGGCTCGCTCCACACGCCGTTGCCCGATGCACCACAGCCCTGCCAGCGAAGCAGGCTCCGAGGGCAACTTGTTTAGGTGCGGTTGATGAACTCATTCTGTTTTAAAGCAGGAATGGTGGAGTGACGCTCCGTTACAGAGCTCTGATGCTTGGCAAAACCTACATCTAAAGGCTCGCTGTAGGTGGAGCGATGAAGCTGGGCTTCCAATAAAAGGGAAAGGAGCTAAAGGTGTGTGTGTGGCTCCATTAAAATCCTTGCCTCAGGCTTTTTCTCCCTGCTTTAGCAATTTAAGTGGATACAGCAATCTGTGTGTTGTAAGGGGGACTGCATAGGTAACAGCATATATGCAATGGAATGAGAATTTAAAACAGTGAATGTGCAGTGGTTGTGTAAATGACAGACTACAGACTGGGGTTTCCTAAATATATTACCGTGACAGGTGAAGCAGGCTGATGGTGCTGTTAAAACCAACGCTGGAGCATTTGTACTGGACAATCAACACCCATTCTGGCCACAGTTCCCAATGTCATGTGAAGAAAATGTTTTAATAGAAATTCAGTTTATATGTCTGAAGCAGAGGAGGTATTTGTATTTCTTATGGTAACAAATGTGCTTTTCTCTTTGAAAGTATGTGTCAGATGATTTTTTTTTTTTTCCTTCTTTGTAGGAAATGGAAGGCCTATTGTAATAACCAAAACAACAGAAGTAGCAGTAGGGCACTGGCAAGTGAATCAAGCATCAACCACAGCTGCTTAGCTAAGGCAGAGAGGGGTGTCTCAGGATGGCCGCTTGCAGGTTACAAATGAACGTGTGTGTGTGTGTGTGCAGCCTGAAATAGGAGTGAATTCTACTGAATAAGTGAAACATGATATTTATAACCTTTCTCCATCAATTTATAACATATCTGTCTCTTACGACAGAGGACAGGACCATAATCAAGAATATTTCTGAAAGCTAGAAAATATTGTTTGTAAATGAATATGTTCTAGTAAACAGTTTTTAACTGCTTTCAGGATCTATGTCATCTGCAAAAAAAAATAGTTTTCAATATAGAGATGGATTTTTTTGAGAGACATTTTTTACTGCTTTAGCTAATGGTACCCATGTGAATTCTGTAGCAGATCTACAGGTGAAAAGAGTGCACAGTTTGGTTTCTGGGGTTGGTTTGCTTTTTAAAGGTTAAAAAAAAAAAAAAGCATTCTTTCTCTTGTACTTTTCAGGAATATGCCCCTGAAAAGGCAGCTAATGTGGTACAGGAGCACGATGATAGCTTACCATTGCGTTGCTGGAGACTGGAGGTAGGCCATAAATAGCCTATATCTGGGTGCTGTCATCAAAGAGGTATTTGATAGCTTGAGGGCTGTTCATCACTCAGCCACTTTTGGAGGCTGTCAACTTCATTTCATGGTATTTGCATGACCCGTTTTTTGAGTGATGTGGCTCCCTGAATCTACTGTGGCATTGCTGGTCTATGAAGGACTCCCTGAAACTGTTTCTTCCTGTTAGAAGTGAGGTGGGAGAAGGGTTAAATGGGGTTCCTTTAGATTTTGACAGTTATCAGCAGCTACCATTTATTTTGTATCAATCAGAAGTGGCTTAGTCCTCAAGTTTAATAGTGATGATGATCTAAGCACAAAGAGCAGGATCTTTTCCCCAAACCAAAACTTAACACAGGTTTGGGGTTTTTAGCCTCTGTTGTGTTTACTTTACTTTTACCTAAAAACACTTTAGAAAGTAACTTAAAAGGCTAGAAATCTGAAAGGCCAGATTAATTATGGAAAGCTCAAATCTGCTCATATCGTTCATGGCTGTGAAGGAATAGCGTGCCCCTGCTTGCAGACTGAGCTTTGTTTTACCAGCCAGAGAGCACTGCCCATCAGCCCCCTGCATTGGGCACCAGCCCCGTCTCCAGAGAGCTCTGCAGGAAAAAGTCCAGAGTCAGGGCTCTTGCCTGAAGCTGTGTTGATCCCTCTCTACCAAGCACATGAGAGAAATGAGGGCAAATTCCTTCCCCAGACAGAACAATGCTGTTTACTACAAGATGTGATCTTCAGAAATCAATCAATTTTGTACTTTTCAGTAAATTCAGGCTGCTCCAAATTAAATTGGAAAAACTGACTGGCATGGAAGTAATTCTTCTAAGTAAATTTCTGCCTAGATCCCTGCAATAATACCAGTGCAGATTTCATGAATATGTTTAATTAAAAGGATTTTCATTAGGAATGAGTTTCAAAATTTGCCAACATGTCAGACTGAGGACACCCATAATTGTATCCATAGCCTTTCTAGATCTATCCTTTTTTTCCCTTCTGTCTCTCTCCGCCTCTATTAATAAGCATTTCTAAACTGCCTGTTAGTGTAATAGTCTGGCACACTTTACAAATTACAAAAGCAATTTTGTTTTCTTTATGTTTGTTCAGTCCCTTAATCTTCTCTTTCATTACTTTTAAGTATATTATCCTTCTGCTTTTTTAACAAAGAAGTGGTAAAGAAGAAAGTCTAATCACAGACGGTATCTAGATATTGGACCCTGGCCATGCCATCTCTTATGTTTTTGAACGCTTGAGACAAAAGCATGTGCCACAAGAAGTGAGCGTGTCCAGACTGAAAGGACTCCCAAATTTCTGAAAAGGTAACTTTCCAGATCCAGGGACCTTTAATGTGGTTTGTGGACAAATCTATTTAAGAGAAGGATCCCACTATTTAAGGATCCATCTGTTTAAGAGAAGGATTCCACTCATCGTGAGTGGCTGCTGGAGACATCACTGCTCAGTGTCCAAGAAATCATGGCCTCACGCTGCCTTGAGTCTCTTCCTGAGCTCTGCTAAGTTTTGTGTGCTGGTGGGTTGCAGACACTCTTTCGACCATAAAAAGAAGGGTCTCTGAGACAGCAAGAGAAATGAAAATGTGAAAATTGTGGATGTTTGAACATTATTCTCCTGGTGAGTTATTCTCTCTGAAATTCATAGAGAACCTGACCTAGGGTTAATGAGTGTGGGTTTTGTCTTTAGGGTACTGCTTATTTTGGTCTTTGGCTCAAAACTGTGCACTAATGAACTAGAAAACATTCCAAGAAAAAGTTTGAGTTTTGATAAAAGATTCCTTGTTCTCTTCAGTGTCTAATGCAATCGTTCTGTGTTTTGTTTTCCTGAAGTTTCTTAACATATTTGCCTGAGATGATCTTGATTAAGTCGTTGCCACTGAAAATATCGGTCTGAGCTTAGTGATCTTTCCAAGAAAGGATAATAGCGTACCCTTACGTTTTGTCACTGTATATCACATTGCGTATAACTAACTGAACAGTGCTCACAAGAGAGGTGGTTGATACTTTACTATCTAAAACATTTTTTATAAGAAAATTAATATTTTCCTAAAAAGGAAAGTCTTGTTATTAGAAAACTTTTAGGCTTCAGTAATTTTGCTGAAAAGTTGCACTCAACAATTGGAAATTTTCTGTGATGTATTCCCCTCTTTCTTTTGAGCTGGCTCAATAATTTTTGGATGAATAAATCAGTGTGGGGAGCTGGTTACACAGGATTTCCTAAAGAACATATACAGTGGGTATCACTAAAATGTACATCCTGTATTGAAGTGTGTGTGTTGCTTCACAATGGGTGATGTTATAAATATTAGAGATTGAATTTTTTACTTCTGTTGGGTCTAAATCTTCTCTGTATTTTTATTAGGAGATAAGCCTTTCACAAACATATCGGTTTCTGAGAAATATGTATAGGAAAAGCAGTTACAGAAGAAATGTATAATGTAACAGTGATCATCTTCAAATGAGACAAGTTTTGGAATAAAGTATAATTATCTTTTTAATTGAGAGATTCACATGTTTCAGTACATCACATATGAAAGGACTGCAAACCAAAATAATATCAAGGTAAAGCAAACTGAAGTTCAATCTGAGATTGTTTGGTCGGTCATTGCCATAAATTATCTCCTAAACTGTTTGGGTTTTTTTGGTGCCAAGTGTACTTTGGGGCAGGTAAGCTAAGAGAATTTGTTGCATGAGGAAGTGTTTGGTTCCAGAAGCAGACGTAGAGCAGAGAAAGATGGAGAAGGATATTGAGTAATCTAGCCTTTCCTCCTCCAGGAGAGGAAGATACTTACACATAATTTTACAGCTCTATTTGGTCCTGTTTCCAATGTCTGAAATAATGGGGCTTCAAGTCATTGCCCTTCAAAGATTCCCCCCCATTCAAATCTATCCATTGACATTGTTATGCTGTAGAAATAACTCTCAAATTATTTAAAAAAAAAAAAAAAGCCCGTCTTTTTTAGAAACAATTATCCATAGGACTTCTGCAGATAATGTACATCAGCTAGCTTAGGTTTATTTCAGAACAAGAAGGGTATGTGATTTAACAAGTGTCACATTTCAAATCTTTGAAAAACACTCATACAAGGCCTTCTGAACTTCCAAAAAATAGGCATTTCTCGTCAGTCTGAGATACCTGAATTTTGAAATGCTCCCAACAAAAAGCAAGTTTATTTTAGGATTGTTAGCAATGTTAGGACATGCTGATTACCTAAAAAATACATGTACATGCTCCAAACGCTTATTATATGTTATACCTGTTCTGCAAGATGCTGGATGTGTCTGTGATCATCTTCGAAGTGACAGTAAATAAGGTTTCCATTCTGAAAATGTATCTACCTAGCTTGAAACATTTGAATAACTAGCTGAAGTTTTATGTGCTGAAATTAGGCAAGAATTTAACACTCTGTTGGACTGAAGGTTTTAGTATTTTCTATTGGTAGTTTCAGTGCCTGCCTGTAATTATTTAATAACAATAAACACAGTGACATAAGTATATTGAAGATTGGAACCTTACAAGTACGATGAGAAATTTCCGAAACCATCACTGTCTTATTAAGAAAGGATCAGGTTAACAAGTTGATTTTCCTCCTCAGTGTGGAAATGCCCCGGTTTTTAATCAACCTATTTCAAGCTGGATGGGCTGGTTTATTCATATTCATTTATTTTTCCTTCCTTCTTTATCTTGAACTAATGTTGATTCACTAATAATTTGGTGATAAAAATAGTAATAAAGGCAAACTGAGGCAACAAAAGCTAGGTGAAGATACCATGAAATGATTGCATGGAATCCAAGTAGTTTGCTTGTGAATGTGGGACCCAACATTAGGCTCTCCAGTGTTCTGAATAAAGTCTTTCCAACAGCCCTTTAAAACTAGGTACAGAGCATTGACAAATGCTGATTTTTGGAGTTTACAAATGATCTAACAGTGAGGACATTGCTCCAGTGCTTAACTTCTTCAGTTCAAGCTCTAAGGGGCAAAGTAGCACTGCAGATTTTTATCTCCTGCTCAATAGGTATGGGCTAGGGAAGGTGGAGAGGGGATTATTTGGGTACAATTACTAGTTATAGAAGGTTTATTTTCTTTTATGGAAAAAATGTATAATGTTTGTAAAGAAAAATAATTTTTATAAGTGTATGTTTAGAATTATTTTTGCAGATGTAACAGTTTTCTGGTGAAAAGATGAGTACAAGATATATCAAAGGGTCGTTAGTTCAGTTGTTGTGGCCTGGATAATCCAGGCATTCAAATGTCACCTCTAGGAGTGCTTGAATATCGGTGCTGCTCTTTTGAGGTGACACCCCTACCTGCAGGCTTTTACAATCAAGCACTTTCAGGCTCGCTGAAAGTGCAGGTTATTCTAATAAATGTTTAATATGTGCTCTCTGTCCCTATTATCTAAAAATAAAACCGTATTGCATCAAAATAGAATTTGTTAAACTTGAATTCCAGGATTTGAAAAAATGCAGAGGAGTGAAAAGGATAAACTTATATATCTGAGGAGACTATTTTTAAAGCGACTTTTCCTATCACTTTCTTGGAGAAAGTAAAGCATTGACAGGATTTTCTTCACTTGGCTTGGTTGAGGGAAAAATGAGTAATATAAGCACATGAATCTTATGTGTCTGAAAACAGACAAGAAGCATCTCCTTAAATTCAAATAAAAAGGAAGAGACATATTTAGTAACATGAAGGTTGATGCAGGATATACTTTAATTCAATTGTATTAATGTTTTGTTCTGTTGCAAAACAGGTCCAAAAAATTTGGCTTGGTTATCAGTTCTGAGCAAACCTCAATCTTTGGGAAATTGACTTAGAAAAAAGTTTAAACATAACCAAAACCTTGGACACATGTCTAACATTATAAGAGCTTTAGCTAGAGTGGGGTTTAGTTGCCAGATAAATTCAGTTATTTTTATAAGCTAAAATATCATCTAACATATCCTTCACTGTATTGGATCTCTGTGTAGAAAGTACTAACATGAGTCCAAACACTTTTCTTTAACATCAACTGTTTTCCTGGACAATTTTTTTTCACTTATTATAGCTTGTACATAAAACTCTTCAGGTATTTACCATTGCTTCATATTTTTTCATTTTTAGTTAGAAAAACAAATTAATCAAGAACTGTCCCGATACTTCTTTGCCTTGGCTTCTGGTTTGTTATCTTTTTTTCTAAGAGGAATTTGAAATCATTACTTGATTTCTTGATTTCTGAAATGTACTGCTTTTTACTTCTGCAGCATTTCTGTTTTCAGTCCTCACTGTTTCAATTAAATTTTCCTTTAACTTTGTCATTTTCTGACTGAAGGATTCAGTATTTAGGATCAAGGTACATAGGCAAGACAAACCCCAAATCTCTCCCCCCTGTTTTTGTGGAACCTGGAGGGGCTCAGCAGAAAGCAGCAACGGCTGCTGCCTCATTCTAACCATGAACCATAAAACTCGGGTTCATTTGTGCTTGCTGAAGACTCTATCATGCTATCAGGATTCAGGATAATTGAATTGCTGCCACTTCTTTCCCTGTAATCCTCTCTCTTACCCGTCTTTACTCACCAACAGGACTTACTGCAGCAATTCGCCATGGCTGCATTCTGGATGTTTCACCTGGGTGTTTTTTTCTGTCTGCTTGTGTCATAATGAAATTAAAACAGTTAAGAATTAACTTCTCCTGTAACAACTACCCCAATGAACTTTTTGTAGGTTGCATAGCTAAGACACAATTACAGTTCATGATCTGCTCTTCTTCATGTCAAAACACTTTTTCTCATTTGGTTTCAGTTCAGCTCTTTGTAATAACTGAAGATCACAGTCAATTAGGATTTTAAAAAATTATTTTCCTTGATAGAAACAATCCATTAACTCTCGAGGCTGAGAGGAACCAAGATGAACAGCATATTTCAGAATCAAGCATGCTAGTATGCCAGCAGTGGCAGTTTGCTGTCCAGATGATAGGACAAAATCTGCTTTATTTGCCATACCCCAAAGGAAAACAGATACCTGGTGTCAGATGTGGAGGCAAAACTTCCCCTACTTGAAGAATGTACAGACCAACACAGGCTGTTGGCTTTTCCCATGAAAACACACCTTTGGTGAAGCCCGATCTCTGAGGTCAGGCACCACAAATGCCAGTCAAATCTGATGTGCTCACTATGACAAAAACACTCTCAGGACACAGCTTCAGCAGTCCCCTTGGCTCCTCCTCGCTTTATTTCCCTACTAAGTTGCTGTAAAGTCTTTCTGGCAGTCTCAGAAATGGAAAAAGACCATTAATTATGAGCATTTGTAATGGCAGAGACCTGCAAAAAAATGCTTAGTGAAGGCTTACATCATCTGAATCTCAGTCACCCAGCAGTCACAGGGTACCTGCTTTCCTCCTCTTTCTATGCTGCTGTGCCAAATCTGCAGAGAAGGACTTGGGGCTACTTACAAATTTAATTTGCTGTCTGTAGGGAACACAGTGATGATGGCTTTTGACTTTCACATGAACAGACCGGGGATCTGTTTCTCATCAGGACATGTCACATTATCAAATTTTAAAACATCTCTGAATCACACTAGGTTGCTGATTTTTGAATGCTGATCTCCAAAATTGCAGAGGACGAGAGGCTAAACATTGGGCTCAAGTGTTTAACAACTGGTCATAAGTGTGAAGTATTTTAGGAGTTCAGAGCAAGAGAGTGTGTTTTATGGGCATAACCATTGATGCAAGTTGGCTGGAAGGTAGCATAGGAAGAATCAGGGCAGCACAGTGGCAATTGAGACATTCATCAAAGCCTGATGTGCGACATGGTAGTGTAGATTTTTCTTTTCATTTAAAAAATAACGAGAAAAATAATTTTGTCATAATTCTACTGATTTGAGCAGAACTGGCGTCAGGTGCCTGCTTGGTCAGCTCCTTTGCAAGCACTGTAGTGAAGTGGTGCGGTTTTTCAGGAAAGATTGAGGAAGATGTCCCAAACCTAAAGGAAAGTGGAGATGAAAGCATAACTCTCCTGAAAATTCATGGTAATCTCCACTAATGGAGCAGAAAGAGATTACCTTGCTGACACACTGGAAAAGAAATTGCCCCCAAACAGTTGCCTTTTACAGATCCCCAGTGCTCAGGTTTCAAAGCCAGGTTTATTTGGATTTTATTTCTTCCTTAATCATAGTTTATTAAATCTAAGTAAATTGGCAAAGGACAACAGGTTGTTAAGACCACATTTAAAATGGCATTGCCTGCCTATACAGAAATTTGTGAAGAGAAATTCACATGCTATAAATTTCTCTGGCATCATGAATGGGATTACTTTTCAATTTAGGTGTTTATCTGCCCTTCTAAGAATTATTTTTACAAGATTATAATTTTCCAAGGTTAAAGCTGATAGAAAAGTAATACAAAAATGAGAACTAAAGACAGATCTACAAGGAACAACTGAGAAATATTAATTCTGCTTAGCATTGGTTATTTAAAAATGAGCTCTGTTTCACTTCTGATAGTGTTATGCTTTTCTTTGGATCAGACCTAGTAACAATAATGAATTTCAGTGCTACAATAAGGTATTTAGGTTGAAATGGAATGTTTACCTACACTATAATTACACAGAACCATTATAATTAAATGCATTTCAAACAGTATGTAAGGAACGAAATAAATTCCTCTGTATAGTAACATTAAATAAATAGGCAATATTCTTCTCTCTTCTCAGGACCAGATAACAATGAACCAATTATTCTTTACTTTCCATGAGGGCTTCTCGTTGTACAGAGAGGCTTAACATCTGGATCAATGCTTGCACGGTTTTTAATGAAGTCCTTTAGCTCTCAGAAATTATTGAAAAAGCATCTCCTGTGGAAAACAAAGATTAGTTTAGCTGGATGCCATGCTGAGCAACGGATGTTTTTCTTGGCTGGCTCACCACAAAACTGCTTCCATTCCCTGTATCAAGTAAGGATCTCCAGGCTTTAGTCCAGTAAACAGATTATTTTCTTGTAATTCAGTATGCGCTGTAGCTTCTTGGTTTTCTTTAAGGGTGAGTAAATTGCACCAAATTCTGGCTGTTACCGTTGCTTCTTTGCATTGCGCTTTTTCCATGAGGAGACTCGAAGGGACTCCTGGAGAAATCTATACATATGACATAGCCCTAACTAAGAAATCCTACATCTCTTTCCTGTAAATCCCCATGCATTAAGATTTGCCAGGATAAGGATTAAGCTGTGTGAGAGGGCTGTTGGCAAAGCCCTGAAAGTATGCGCCGAAGGGCAGTCTCTCACTGTTGCTCTTTGCACTAAGGTACCAGCCTTCAGGTTTTTTTCCAAATTACTGCCAGGTATCTGCTCAGCCCAGAATTAAAAGGAAAAAAAACGGCTTAAAAGGTTTGCGATGTTTTTCACGTGTGTTTTCCCTGTTCCCCCCACACTGCAGTCCTGATCGAGGGTGGTCTCTGTGAAGAGCATCAGCGCTCGTCCTCCAAGGGGGCAGCTGGGCTTGGGCCTCCTGGCACTCAGCCCCCAGGAGTAGCACGTGCAGCAGGGTCCACAGCAGTGTTTTTCTGGGAGAATCAGCTGCCCAGTGATTTTGATGCTGTGTTCGCTCTTACTCAAAAACTGTACCACACAGGACTCCAAATAACCCCGTCGGACCAAGCTGCACATATGCCTGGAAGAGCAATATATTGCTCCTCAATGTAAGGCAGCAGCCTGACGAGACTGTGAGCCGATCCTTTCCTTGGATCCCAGATTTTATTCCTAACTTTAGCAGTTTTCTCAAGCTCTTTGGCAAGTCATTTCAGTTTCCTGTGCTTTCATCTACCCAGTGGCTTACCACAGGGTCCTCTATCTATACATGGGTTTTCTATGCTATTGCTGGCTCCAGCAGTGGTCAGGCTCAATAAATCTCAGTTGGTGAATAACTTTGCTTTTTAGTTGAACGGATAAATAATATGAGAAAAGCAATCACAGCAAAGTATTGTTCTGGTAAAGTGAATCAATGCATGCTCAAAAATATCTCTTTCTAGGACTTGTGTTTAATGGGACAGCCAGAGTATGCTCCAAGAGGTAAGAACTGAAATTCTTGCTTTCCCTCTGAATATGAGGAAGAGTTCTACATCCAAATGATTTTTTTTTTTTTTTTTTTGTTTTTTTTCTTTCCTTAAACACCCTCTTTTTAAATTAAAACATGTAAGGATAGATACACTGAAAAAGGGACTTTGGCTAAAGGCTTGCTAGCGTTTATACCCACGCTGATGAACAGCATTCCTCTGCTTTCCAACAGAGGAGCTGGAGAAGTGAAATTACATCTGACAGGTTCACTTCTACATTACCACAATTTTTGGCTAAAGGCA
The DNA here is from genome assembly GCA_013401315.1 of Balaeniceps rex. Classification (NCBI taxonomy): domain Eukaryota; kingdom Metazoa; phylum Chordata; class Aves; order Pelecaniformes; family Balaenicipitidae; genus Balaeniceps; species Balaeniceps rex. The sequence continues at coordinate 61,528 of VYZW01022100.1, forward strand.
AAATTGATTAAAAAGAGAAAAGACTTAGGATGTAAGGAGTTGTAGCTGTGTTTCTATGCTGGAGTCCCGGCATTAATCTAGACTTGGTGGTGCCGGTTACAGGAGGAAGAAAGACAATTTGTACCAATTTCAATCTATGTTTATAAATAAAAGCACTGATGTAACAATTTTTTTTCAATGCATGGGGTTTATGAATTCATATGTCGAGACAAGGGCAGCTGGGAAGTGATGGAAGAAATCTATTTAGGAAAAAGCACCTAAGAATGGAGTGCTTAAGAAGGTAAATCACTGGAGTAAATACAGCCACTCTGGAGAAAAATTATTGTGCTAGCAAAACATTAAAGTGTGATGATTATCTATAGAAACATAAACACTTTTTACAGTTCAGTGAATGTATAGAGAGACAGAAGTGCATAAAAGAACAAAGCATCTACCTTGTATGAATGAGCAAATTTAGAAGTGTTGGGGGGAAAAAAACACAATGATAAATGACAGATTCTGCTTTACCTTTTCTGTCAATCCTTTTAGTCTGCTTTTGTTCAGTACTTTACATAAGTAGCGCTGAGGTTATGACATGGCTCTGGTTTTTGTTAATTAGCTGAATTGACAAAGGATATTGACCAATTAAGACACCAGTTAGGACTTGCAGTGCAAATACAGTTTGCATTAAGTATCGTGTAATATTAAAAGGGAGGGGATTCTGTCTTTTCATGTTTGGGGTGTAAACAAACTCAATACAAACCTCTCCACATAAGGAATTCTAATAACAAGTTAAAAGATTCTGTAAAGAAATAAATTATTAACACTCTGAAAAAGGATGAAGCTGCAGAAACAAGAAGATGAAGGATCCGTCAGAACTAATAATCCAAATGTTTTTGCATCTCCCAACCTGTGAGGCCAGTCAATCTTTTAAATTACCTTTTTTTGTATTTTGAAGTTAAAGTCCTATAGCAAGTACCTAAATGAAACTTTTTAATATTTCATGGATTGCACGTCTTCTAATCTATTCTTTATTTCATTTTTATGAAAATTACCCTTCAAATTAGTTTTTTTCATCCCAGGAAGACCCATATCTTATGCATTATAATTTTTTAATTATCTTGATTTGTGTACAGCTATGACTAGAGAAAATTCCAGCTTGAATTTCCAAAATAACTACTGTGACATACATGGCATCTAAATGATGTTCCATATCCCTCACAGAAGAGCATTTTGGATGGTCTTTTGAAATGTTTTCACTGAGTAACTTGAAGATCATTATTTCAGTTTTGTGTTGCTTTCCCCAAATTGGCTTAATTCCATAGGAATACTGGTTGCAAAAAGTTCAGATATTAATTGCCATGGCTCCCCCTGCCCCCCAAGCCTTTCCTAACACTTTCCTTAAGAGGCGGTGTTCTCCCCAGGGAAACAAGTGGAAAGGCTTTCTTTCACAGGGAAACTGTAAGTGAGAAGTGAGGCACATGGCACTGATGCGTGGTGGGAAGTGGTGGAGACTAAAATACCTTTACTAACCATTTTTAATTAGCAATCGCTGCAAGTTTTATCCTTACACAGTTGTGACATCCAGTGATGTGCTTGGGGTAGGAGGGCCAGCGCAAGGCACTCCAGCCCTGCCAGCATTTTCTTACCATTTGTGTTAACTCCGACTGTTTTCCAATGATAGGGGTCGGCAAAGGAGATAAAGCTTCTCTGATGTTATACTGTCACAACTGTTGTTATGAGGGAACTGGGGGACAGCCATGATGGCTGAGATATTCTGATAGAGTGAGAAAACAGGCAACCTCCAAACTTCAAGCAGGCACTTGTTTGGCAAGTAGTTCATGATCTAAATAATAACAGCTGAAACAGCAAGCACTAATCAAACAGATTAGTCAAGTGACAACACCAAGACCGATGCTGTACTTCTGTCTCCAGTAGCTTCAGTCTTTGATGTTTCTTGACTTCCAAGGTCAAGACAGCCAGTCTCAAGACTTCTTTGATGATAAAAGCCAGGGGCAAGGTAGGGGTGTTCACTCTTCCCCAAGCTATGCCATCACTGGTGCTTATACACCTTTTTCTGTTGGAGAAAACCAGCCTGGTGCGACGGCTCACAGCCTCTTTTCACAGGTCAGGACCAGTCTGCTCCAGCTTGTCCAGATAGGTGTTACCCCCGGCACAGGTCCGCCCTGGCGTGTTAAGGTGAGCATGACCTGCTGGATGCTGGTCATCCGATTCCTTCTAATAGCTACAGACTGGAATAGCCAGCAGAATGAAACACCTTCGTTATGCGACTATGCCAAACAAGTACATGTTACTGTCCTGGTTTCGTCTGGGATAGAGTTAATTTTCTTCCTAGCAGCTGTGTTTTGGATTTAGTATAATAACGTTGATAACACACTGATGTTTTAGTTGTTGCTAAGTAGTGCTTACCCTAGTCAAGGACTTTTTTGGCTTTGCCAGGTGCACAAGAAGCTGGGAGGGGGCACAGCCAGGACAGCTGACCCAAACTGACCAAAGGGCTGTTCCATACCATATGACGTCATGCTCAGTATACAAACTGGGGGGCAGCGATCGCTGCTCTGGGACGGGCTGGGTATCGGTCGGCGGGTAGTAAGCATTTGCATCGCTTGTTTTTCCTGGGTTTTGTTTCTCTGTCTCTCTCATTTTTTTATTACATTTTATTTTTTTAATATATTTTATTTTATATAATTATTAAACTGTTTGTATCTCAACCTACGAGTTTTCTTACTTTTGCTCTTCAGATTCTCTCCTCCTTCCCACCCGAGGGGGAGAGTGAGCAAGCGACCGTGTGGTGTTTAGTTGCTGACTGGGGCTAAATCACGATGGTTGACAAAACATTTCACTTTCTACCTTGAATTGAGCAGCTTTGTGGTATGCCTGGGGTGCAAGGCAAGCAGGGTGCATTTCATAGGGAGCTACAGTGGTCATCCAGCCACTCTTCTGGCAGGGACTTTCAAAGAAGCCTCCTGTTTCTAGTCCTGATTAAGTCTGTCAAACACAAAAGATTGTACACAAAGAGTTTTCAAATTAAATTACCCAGAGGGACGAAATCTGAAGCAAGTGTTAACCCTTGTACAGACCTGAGGACATCTAAGGTAAGGGTAGGGGTCTGGCCCCTAAAGGATGAGAAGCAAAAGCACAAGACAACACAGGGAGGTGAAGGTGGGCACCCGAGGAACATAGGCTGAGACGTGCTCACTAACAGCACCGACTGTAGCTGCTTTCAGCAGCTTTTGTCATGTTTCATGCTGTATCTTTTGTCCAAATATATTTTTCTTTGGGGGAAAGCTTTTTATATCTCTTCTAGCATACATGTGGTACGTGTTTTATTAGTCTTATCTCCAGTTGATTTAGACAATACTTTCCCCTGACTGCTCTCGCTTCTGCTGGCTTACTTAGATGCTACATCTCCTGCACAGTGGCTCTAAATTATTTGAATTTTTTTAGTATGCCCCAGAAGCCTTGCTAAATCAGAGTCTTTCGGATCAGACATTCAGTTCCACCCAGAAGCTGGAAATATTTGGCAACTTTCAGTGTTTTTTTAATTCTGTCAGGAACTTAGAAATATGGAACCCTGTGAAAATGAATGAAAAGCCCTGTTTATGAAAAGCTGGTAGAGCTTTGCTGCACATTCAGATCGTATTTGAAGCAAAGATTAACATGAAGATGAGGTTTTATTATTCTTCATCCCTCCTGCTCTTCCTTGTTTCCCTGTAAAGGATTTTGATTTATTGGATGATGGGATCAGACTTCTCTGTATCATCAGGAACCTCCACACGTTTCCCACTAAGGAATGGGAGGGGATGGTAAGATTTGCATTATGTTTATTTGTGATTTTCCTTTCAGTGCAGCTGAGATTTGAGAATCCCTGGTAAGGAGAACCTTTTTCTTTTAGACAGAGGTCTATAAACTAATGAGAATATAAAAATATGTATATATGTACAGATAAGAATTATATAATACATTATGTTAGTAGCTGGATCAAAAGTATCTGGAGGTAAAGCAAATTATTTTCTTTGTAAGACTATAAATGCATTAGACAAATTTTCCTAGATGAGAAAGTTTCTACCGTGTATTTTTGTCATTGTGTCATTCTTGTCGGAGAAAAACTGCCAAGAATTTTAATGTACTCTGAATTCATTAGTAGTCAGTAACGAATCTATGATTCTACAAAATGTCTGCTGAACAACCACAATCTCTGTATACGTTTGTCTATTTTAATAGTTTTCCTATAGCTATCCTAGGTCAAATACATATTCATCGCACATCTGTCTTTACTTGCTGGCAAACTAAGCTAATGATGTATGCATCAGTCTGTGCTGTACCGAAGTTTAGATGTGTGCAAGTTTGTACATGTGTTTCCCATCAAAAAGGGAAAAAACACTTAAGCTTACAATAGATGTCTTTCTATTTAGCTTACTTATTTTTATTTTGCATGTATTTCATTATTTTTAACAACCTTTTATCAACGTTACCATAGAAATGGAGAATGCTAATTCCTAGAATCATGCCAAAACTCATTTTCTATCCTGCTTACTTAGTTGCTCTGATGCAAACACTGCTTGCCAGGAATCTGTGAATAATTCAGAGCAGCTACTTTATTTGGCCAGTTTATTTTTGTGTGCAATATCCTTGCATTTGAGGAATACATTTCACATTTTTTTGGAAATTACTCTTGCAAAAACATGCTGAATTTTAAAGGCAAAAGCATCTATGAGTTTCCAGAGGAAAAAAAAAAAATCATAAACTTGAAGAAAAGTAAGGACGAGGCCTAAACTTATCTTCACACACTGAGTACTTTTCTCTTTGAAAGCTATTTCGTACTAATTCATATGCTGTGTTTCTTCAAATTGGTACATATATCTTTTAATGGAACTCAGTGATCGTTAGGCATAAAGCATGTGCTGAGACGCTTTCTAACGTTTCTCCTGAGAGCTCAGACTGTCAGTAGAACTTAAGGCGCTGCCACTATATCAGCTACAGCCATCTAGAACCTAGCCGAGTCATTTTACCATAACATTACAATTTATTTCATTTTGAAATACTAATTAACTGAGGGGAAAAAAAGAGATTCTAGAACCATCTAATAACTGCATTTGCAATGCAGCGATTAGTTAGAAAATTAACTCTCCTAAAATAACATCTCAGTATTCCATAATTAATATAGTTAGAGCACTCCACTATGAATCTTAAGAGTTTGGAAATAATAATTTCAAAATATTCCTACTGTAACAATTGAATCCAGTTAAAAATCAACATGTTCTTTCTGCTTCATGCATCATCAGCAGCTACTGCAAATTGCAAATGTCCTAGGATCAGAACTTACCAGGCAATTTTGTTAACATAGCAGAAGGTGGAAAAGAATACAATTTAGTCTTCTACAGCGATATTGACTCTGTTGTGCTGACAAGCCTGCTCATGCTTTATGGTACTGTATAATGGGAAAGAGACAAACAAATCAAAGATGCACAGCAGAAAAAGGTATGTATTTTTACATAGCCATCCTCTTGATTATTCTTCCCCCAACACATATGTTATGGCCATGAATAAAAAGAGAGAAGAGGAAGAAAAGAAGAAATGCTTACCTAAGTGCAAGATTCTGAATTTGTCTTCTGGCATTGTGAATAAGAGGATTGATTTTATAATGTACATAGCACTTGGTGATTCCTGTAGCCTGTGTTTACAGATTTGCTTGCCTATTTTCTATCATTTGCCTATTTCCTTAAAGACTGTTTAACTCAGAAGTGATACCTCTAGTCTTTTGGCATTGGATAGCCCTTTTGTTTCTTTTTATGGTCCATCCTGTAAACAGCAACAGCAGCACCTAGGAGTTGAGTGTTAGCATGATATAGGTACTAAATAACTGGTTCAGCTCTTACAATGAACTTCACAACTGACAAGTTTGTCCAAGAGATAACTAAATCCTGCATTTTCACATAAACGGAATGTAAAACTCAATTTGTAACAGCACCATCTGGAGACACAGTAATGTTACAGCCTCTAAATCTGCACCCACACGTTTGAGCTTACAACTGGCATACTTCATTATCCAACTACGGGTCTGTAGTGGTTAGCCATGGTTATGTCCAGATATTTGCACAGAGACTGTGGTTGCAAAACTATCCCTAATGTCTTTAATCCCTTCTACCTCAGAACTCCATAGGCGCCTCTCAGTATACTGACCTTTTTTAAAAACTATCCACCCTACAAAAAGTTATTGCAGTGACAGTTAATATTTAGACATTACGACTTGGAGTTTTCACAGCCTTTCAGTTTTTCAAAGCATTTTTGCCTTGCAATATGTGTGCGTCTGTCTATACAAGCAAACTGGCGATGTTTACTTCAATCAGCCCTGGCACCAGTGCTGACCCTTCTCCCACTGCAAACAGGCAGATTTCACGTAAGCATAGAGTGGCTGAAGCCAGCGATCTGCATGGTAACCAACCTTCAGCTGCGGTGAACAGGTACTGCTTTTACAGTCAGTATTTTTCAACCGTGGTTTCTCTCTCCACTTAAAGGTTTTGATCGAGAATGCCTTTTTAAAAAAAAAAAAAAAATCCCACTGTTCAGTACATGTATTATCATTAAATCTTTGTCTCTATTCATGCTGCCTCTTTGTATGTTCTCCTTTAAATTAAAAAAAGTTTCAAATCGAAGCAAAACTATTGATGCTTGTAAAACTAAAGTAAGATTGTTTTAATGTATATTACTAATATTTTTCATGTCCTAGCTATGGTTGCACCATTCACAAAATGTTTAGAAAAATGCATATCAGGGCATATCAATAATCAAGGACTTATGATGTATATGATAGATTTGAGTGCCTTTATAGTGTTGCTTATAAAACTCTCACTCACCAGAACAGAGTGTGCTGCGGTAACAGCCCTGTTCGGTAAGAGCATGTTTGCACATGGTGCAGCTTTAAGCAGAAATCTGCTTTCCCCTGACAGGTTCTGTAACATCTGTGAAAGATAACGGCAGAAAAGTGGAAGATTTAGCACTCTTTGCCATGTTTGTCCATGCGGTGATAGCTGGTGTCCGATGCTTGTCTTTGAACTCTGTTTCTAAGAAGAATGGGGTGGGCTAAAGATCTCTGTATCACTGACTCTTTTTGATTAATCTTATTTCACCGTGCCCCGTCTATGTGTCAATGCCAGATAGCCGTTGTCTGCTGAAGGCAGCCCCATCTTCAGGTTTTTCACTCCTGTGCAATTTGTAGAAAGCAACCCTGTCTCTCTTTCCTCACTCGGTGTACATTTGTTGTCGTTTTTCTCTCCTGCGTATCTGTAGAGCAGCGTATTCTCTTACTTAACTGACCTCCCACCAGACTGAGAAGCACATGGTCTGACTGGTCCCTGCAGCTCTGTTCTTGCAGAATAAAATATGAAATGGGTTCTGCTGGGAGAACCCACCCGCACTCCTTCACGAAGCGGTAGGAACGCAAGCCGGGGGCTCTATAAAGGGGTGATAAATTCTGGTGCAGCTAGGGAGGGGGGAAGGTGTTAATTGCTTTGTCTGCAGAAATGGACCATGTGGATTAGGACACCTCAGAGTTTTATTTCTTTCCACACTGATGCCAATTTTTAATCTCTATCTTTAGTGCTGTCTGTGAAGTATTATCCTCTTGAAAGAGTGTGCATTTACTGGAATAATCACATTTTCTCTTCCCCTCTGTCAGCTATTAATAGTGATAAATTTTAATTGCATATGTAAATAAAAACACTGTGTACTCATTAGTTTAAATATGTTTTTCATTAGGCAAATGAAATGCTTGTTGTATATGATGCAAAGCTAAAAGGAGAACGTTAACAGCACCGAGCAGTTTGGGAAGTATATTGACTTGATCTTTTTAAACTATTATTTAGGATAAAAATAAACCATGTTTTAAGGGATTATTATGGGCAAATTTTGCAGTACAGGCATCTTGGTTTTGGAAAGAGAAAAACCAAAGTTAAGTGACAGAAGCATGGGTATGATGTCAAGGCCAATGCATTTATAACTTCTACTAAAAGAGAGATAGTATGTAAACTCGTATTACTATTTATGGCATTGGCTATTTCGGGGATGGTAACTGCAAGGCAGGTAGCATTTTTCAGTTTCTATTTAGAAAAATCCTGACCTGTCTCACATTTTGACAACTTGAAACATATTGGTTCCAAATTACATCACTTCTTCATCGTTAATTTTCAAACTCTTGGAACCCAACACTCCAAATACACTTTTTGCTATTTTAGGGGCTATGCAATTATAGTCAAGAAGATACAATTTTTCAGTTCAGTAATCCATGTTTTCAAGCTTGGAGTATATTTATCTACCTACTAGGTCATAATTTGTTTCCTTTCTATCAACAAAATACCCAGAATTTCATAACCAATTTACTTGTAAACTGTCTTTGCCATCTCCTTCCACTGTTCTGCTCACTGGGAAATGATAAAAATCTTATCACAGAGACATTTAGTAAATCAGTATAATTTTATACAAAAGCCTGGCCTCTTAACACTTCAATCTTGGTGAAAAGATGCTCTGTGGGTGTGACTTTCTAAAGTTGTTATGTCTCAGAACAGATTAACAATCTCTCTTTTGGCATTGGAAAAGATCGCATTGCTTGTGTGGTTACCCACTGAGGTCAGTCATTTGTCATTATAAAGTAGATCTATATCGTAATAGCCAAACACGTTTCCTGATTAATATGAGAATATAAAATATCCTTCCCTCCAAAACTTAGAGCAACAAATACACTTTCTTCTCAATTGCTTTAGTAAGAGAGCTAAGAGAAAAACCACTTTTATTTTATAAAGATAATCTTGAATATCCTTCTCTCATCTATGATTCCCCAGTTCAAATTCTATCAAATTTTTATATCAGAGCACAGTAAAATATTTATATGCAAGATGGAGTGAAATAATGCAAAGGTTTGCTAGAGGGCGGTC
>VYZW01022108.1:1317-33216 GCA_013401315.1 Balaeniceps rex
ACAATGACTTTCTGCGTATCTTCTAACTAAATCATTAATTTTAAAATTGAGTAGTTCCACAAACTTCTATGAAAGGAAAGCACACATATTCAGTCTAAGCTGAATTTGTTGTTATGAACAGGACTCCATGCCTTCTTTCATGTAACACTCAGCCAACTGTACAGTTTTATAAGGTGCCGGAGGAATGTATTTCCTGTTATCCGAAACACATCACTTCTAGAGCACATGAACGACAGCTTGTGCCGAGTTTCTACAATAAACTAAGAGGGCTGTCAAGTTTGATGGCATATTAGTTTGTCACTTGTAACAGGCAAAGCTGTGTGAGCAGATTAGACAATGCTACATAATTTAATAATTTTATCATCTATTCTACTTGACATTACCAGCTATTCCTCATGATTTCATCTGCCTATGAGACCAGGTGCCAGATGCAGAGCCTTTTTACTAAAATGAATACTGTCTACCCATACACACACACGACTGTTTAACCCATAAAAGGCAAGCTTGACTTTCAACACCAAAAAAAAAACCCACTCCAACTTTAATTCCTGGAAACTCACATGTACAAGTTCAGAGCAGCTCTTCTAGAGGGCTAATGTGGAATGAGATCTACTTAGGCAATTCCACTCACATTAAAATATATAATGTGTACTTACAGACCTTTAATCAAATTCACAGAAGCAAAGCCTTAAATGCTGACCCTCTGCAGGGGATGAAGTGTAGAGAGAAATTGAAAGGTTGAAGAAAAAAAAAATTTAAAATCATACCATACCAAGAAGCCTCTGACAGAGTTATTTTAAGAAAGTCAAATACGTAGATGGTATCAGAAGTACTATCTATATATATACACACACGTATATATGTGTCCAATTATCCTGAATTAAGGAAATAGATAGTTATCAATGAGTAGAACAAGGGGAGGCACATACATTTAAACCAGCAATGGTGTCTAAAAAACAAGTAGCAAATCAGCCACATGCATGTATTTACAAGAAAAGTTTAGGCTTGCATTGTAGTTTTCTTTCTGAACACAGCTTCCAGTTCTAGGACTCCAAGGAAAGTGGGAACAGATGAGAGGCGAACAGATAGGTTTAGGAGCACAGGAGGAGTTGAAGACACACTGAGTAAACTAGTTACAACTGGAATCAAAATCTTCCCGGGAAACACTGTTTCCAGCATCCTTTGCTCTGCATATTACTCATTTCAAACTGCAGAAGGGATAAAAATCAAGATCTTTTGCTCTGCTTCTTGTGCACTTGGCCTATAACCTAGGAGACAAACAACTTTAGCAGTCAAATATCACTGCTTTCATAAAATAGCTGGAGAAAAATAATATCTTGAGGGGGGTGCTTTTTTTTGTTCATGGACCACAATCGTTCATTTTATGCTGTTGTGGGATGCTCGGCACCAATATGCACTGCAAATACCTGGGACACATAAATTACAAGATCATTTGAGGCATTCAACCCACGGCTTACAGATGCAGCAACTCCTGCCAGTGCTCAGAACCAAATCCTCTGTTCGCCCTGCCCAAAACAGCCAGCGTGCCCAAACAGTCTGAAGTATTCACAACCTACAGGAACACCACTAAGCTACACTGGGCATCAGTGAATCAGCAGGCACATTACCTTGCCTTCTCTGCAGGTGTTCAGAACTAAAAACTGCTTTGTACAGATGCAAGCAATCCCAAGGGGGCGAAATGGGCCAAAGACTTTTGCTCAAACTTTTGTCAGTTGACCACAACTCAAAGAATCACCGTAGCTAAAATGACAGCAAATCCAGGAATGCGGATAAGGCATCAGCCAGCTCTGAACTACTGAAAAAGAGCTGGGTTACGATGAAAAAAATTCCTCTTTAAGTCTGATATCTGCCCACAGAGAATCAGCCTATCAATTTTTTAAAGGGCATTTCTTTTAACTAAACTCCTGTAATATATTATGCAGGATTACATTACTAATAATTTCTATGGGATTTCAGGCATGAGAAGTACCAGTTACATCCTCCCTGGAAGAATGTGTGGGGGTAGGACAAGGGAGAAATCATTATGCTTTAGAGGTTTATGTATAAAGCATCTGCACGCTCACTTTTTTCATGTCAAAAGTCCAAACAAGAAAAACATTTTCCTCCAAAGTTTGCTGAAAGCAGAAATCAACAACAACTCTGTGCAAGGGGGCATGCCCTCCCCTGCAACAGTGCAGCTTAAACTGCACACACTTGTCCTACGTTGCTTGCAAGGAGTTAAAACTGGGAAACTATTTCAGCCAACTTCAGCCCAGAGCCACCCAAAGCTATTGCTAATGCGATGCAAAGTCACAAACTTATCCCCACAATGGGCAAGGGCTTGCTTTGTGTTGTAAGAGTGTGAAGAGAGGAAAAACTCACACCCCAACTGAGTGAATATGTAAATCAGCATAGCCCATGACGAAGGCTTCTGTTCCCCACACGCAGAAGTGGATGGTGTTCAAATTCAAACGTCCTTATCAGTATTTACTCTTAGCAAACTAGTTTGTTTATTTTTCCTTTAAGTTGCAGATATTGTGCCACTTCCCAGCTGTTTATGTAATTCTGACCTAAATCAACGTTGACAGGGATTTGCAACATACCCATTTGCTCTTTTCAAGTAACTGCTCTAGGTCTAGGAAGTCTTTCAAATGGGTTAAGCTAAAGATATGGAGAAATCCTGATTTACTAGGCAGTTTAAAATATGAGCATGAAAAAACAGAGTCAGAAGGACTGGAAAAGCCACTCGTGTGGTTCTCCTGATACCTCCCCAGTACAGGCTGTTAATTAGGATACTAAACAGCCTTGCTGTTGTATTCATGCGAGTTCCTTGATGACTAGTTCTGCTTCCAGTTTCCATCAGAAGTACTATCATGGCTGATAAATCGCTTAACTGTATAACAGCCGATTATTGCATTACATTTCTGATGTGATGCCACCATATACAGAACAACGTATTTAAAAGTGAAGTCGGCTCTTCTTTTAACCTCTATCTGTATTACTAAACATTAAAAAGGTGCAGTTATCGTTTCAGCCACCACCAGAAACTGCAAGGAAGACCACATATGTAGTGAGCATAAGAGACAGAAGTGACAGAAATTGATAAAAACTTCATCACATGGCTGACACCCCATATATCAAAGCCCTAAATCTCATTCTCTGCTTGCCTCCAATTTCCATCAAAGCCTGCCAGCTGCACATTTATTGAGAAGTTTGTGATCTGACAGCCACTGTATTACCAACATTAATGATGCATCAGTCTCTAGAATTACTGGGGAAACAGTCCAATTGATTTTATTATTATACACAGTTCCTCACATTTCATTTCAGGCAGCTTCCTACCACAAATTTTAGCAATAACTAAAAATGCTACACAGCTGATGCACAAAAAGCTAGGGCGAAATATGGTTACCACAGCTTCATGCCACTCTGTTCTCCCTCCAGGAGAGCTCCAAATCATTCAAGACACCACTGTGTAACCCATGAGTTATTGGTCCATAACTAAAAGGGCCTACACATTATGGTGTGATAAACAGTGCACCACTAATATTCACTAATTTGGCCAAGAAAGCTACAGAGAGACACATGACGTCTTCAGCTCCCAAAAAAAGCAGTTTTCCCCAAGTCTTATAAATCCCTGCTATTGACTCCAGATAAATCCACTGGGGGGGGGGGGGGGGGGAAGATAACTTAAAAATATATTGCCATATAGACTGAAATTGTTTCCACAGGTACCATAAAGAACGAGTACACATTTTCTTTGCAGCAAATAGCCCACTTTAGTCTGTCCTTTTCATCCTAGAAGGCTTTCTTCACTTAAAAAACAAAACAAACTACTGTCACAGCTACTAAAAAGATGCAATAATGCAATACAATAAATCAAGTTTGTAGGGGCTTTTTTGAATCATAACCAAGTACTTTAAATACATATGTAAGTTGAAATTTCCAATATCAGTTGGGAAAGAATCTCCACGAAATACCCAGCATCTATTCCCAGAAGTCCCCAAAGTTACTATGCCTTTTTTCTTTTTCAGCGAGCCTGGCAATGACACCTAACAGAGAACTATTCCTGTCACTTTTTAGGTTTCAAAGAGAACAAATAAACGCTGTCATAGTCTTATGAAAAGTCATTTTAAGGCTCCATATCTCCCCAAAAAAGCAAGAAAGAAATACAGTTTTCCTTCCCTATTTTTAGTCTCTTAACTTCAACTTTTCCAAAGGTCATAAACAAAATATTTTCAAGCACTTGTATTAACAGTGGCTTACTCACTTGTTTTGATAGACAAGGTCTGCAACATAGGGACAAGAGGAATACAGCAGATGGAACAAACAAGAACTGCAGGAGAAGCAGAATGAGATCCTTTCCCATTTACCTTTTTTCTTTTTTTACTTGACAACAGCAATTTAGTCATTTTGAGTTTTCTAAGAAATGAATTTGAGTTATTAGAGGAGATAGATTTTCAAACCGATCAATATGAATGCTTAAAAAAAAAAAAACCTACTGCAGAAGAAAGTACTGTATCTGCTTCTATAGAAACTCCTCCCTAACTTCCCTAACTCCATAGCAAGCTCTCGAATTACAAGCACTACGGGGAGGGGGGGGAGCTAATCACTAGCAAATGCACCGGGAATAGCAAGCTGCTTCCAGATGTGTAATGCAGCCCAGACCTTAACACAAATAAGTAGTAGGAAATGCTGCTCCATTTTTCTGTCTTGTTTTCTTGCAGTCCACTATTTTAGAGGTATGCAACATATTCACCTTTGAGGAACACGTAGGAAGTTAGCTTAGCCTGCATCCTACTCCCAGGCTCTGCTCCCCAAGCAAAGAGCAAACATATCTGGACGGAATAATTACCTGTATTAATTACGGTATCGTCTAAAATGGATCCCAGTCTTAACTGTGCTCTGATTCAGAAGTTTAGAGGTAGGGCCCTGCTCCAGAGTGCTCACTTGACGCGTGCCAGACAGTTCGTCTGCTATTAATCCCTTACAGATCACAGCCTGCAAACGCGAAGGGCAAACGAAACGGGTCCTGGTTCACTTTAGTACAGCAAACGGTTCAGCAGCTCCCAAACAGGAGCAGAAATGTCGGAGGAAGGGGCAGAGCAGACCAGCCCTTCTGAGCAGGAAATCAAACAGACAAGCCCAAAGCAGGAGGTTTAGTGTGGGTTGGTTTTTTGTTGTTATTGTTGTGGGGTTTTGTTTTTAAACACTATATAGTTATCCACTTAAACATGTATAAAACTTTCACCCATACTTGTATCTGGCATCAAAGGTAACAGGTACTTCGTTAGCATTCCCGTTTGGGGTATCCAAAAGAACAACCAAACCGGGCAGGAAAACGCAATTGGTTTGAGGAAGCAGAACTTTCCAAGTATCTTCCTGACAGCAACAAGCATAAAATTTAAACATCCACAGACAGTTTAGAGGACAGTCATAACCAAACCTTTTTTACTTTACTGGCACAGCTTACATTTACACCACACACATTAAAAAACACAAAACATCACAATCATTATTTTGCAATACGTGTAACAGACTGAATGCAGGCAACTCTAATAGGGAATTCATTAACTTGGGAACAAACAGTTCCTATAATTAGTTACCAGAAAATATTCAACACGCATTTACAGGTTTATTCTTGAATCACTAAGTACAACTCTAGGCACTAAGGCTGAATACCTTGGGGGAGGAGGGAAGGGAACAAAAAACCCGAAGTATTTAAACTACCATCAGTTACTCCATTATTCCCTAGATCAAGAACCATGTGACACTTACACTGTTTATTTGCGCATACAGCCAGTCCTGTTTGTTAGAAAGCTGTTTTCCAACATGCAAATTGACAACTTCTGTAGGTCGAACACTAGCATGAGCAAGCTGATAAAAATCACGTTAAACTGGGACTTTTATCTCTCTTACACAGCTGGTGTAGATGCAGGCAGTCATACTGCTATTAATGTTTCAGATTATTAGAAAGACTGCTTAAGTGGAAAGTACTTAATATTCATGAAGTCTCTTTAGCATCTGATTAGGTTCTTCCCCTTCCTCTGCCTCATGCTTCATTTATTACATTTTTTACCTGGGCCAAAAATGCAACTACAAAACCACTTCTATTTTGCATTTAGCAGACACTAAACATTGTTAAATAGAAAGGGATTTCTGTCCTTTTGGAAGCTGGAAAGGAACATTTATTCAGCAGAGAAACATACCTAGGCTTTCAACTTAAACCAACAAATGCTTTTAACGTACATTGACTTATGGTAAAGGCAAGTTACACTAACGTAATCTGGTCCGATAAGCCATTATTACATATTATTATATTAATAATTAGGCTCCTGGGAACAGGCAGGAAGTACATACTAATGGAAGATGGGCCCTGGGAGACTGCACTGACCAACGGCAGCCCTAGACCCTGCGTCCTCAAAGCAAGGGTTCATGACTACCACACGCAGATTACGTGATGTCAAATAAATCATACCTTATGCCAAATAAATCCCCAGGGGAGAATGACCACAGGAAAAGCCCATGCCTAACAATGAAGGCCATGATTCCATGATTTGACCAGCATGTAACAGCATGGTGAATTTTATTATCATAGTTCATGCAGCTTTCTGAGAGCTTAGCGAGTGCATAAATGTCCTTAAAGTATTAACTTTATTTCCTAAAAAAAAAAAAAAAAACCAACAAAAAAAAAAAAAAAACACCACACAAAACTGTTCCATCAAAACTGCTCTTTAAACTGTGCCTCCAGTAGGCCCCTGGATGAAAAGGGACTTGTCTGTGTGTAAAAGTGAAAACCGCAAACCTGAGTCACATCCCCCGTCACGTATCCCTTTGAACCTCTAGGCCTTCCCCAG
Source organism: Balaeniceps rex (assembly GCA_013401315.1). NCBI lineage: Eukaryota > Metazoa > Chordata > Aves > Pelecaniformes > Balaenicipitidae > Balaeniceps > Balaeniceps rex. The sequence continues at coordinate 8,175 of VYZW01022108.1, forward strand.
CCGAAGCTTAAAGGTTTCTGCTGTTTCCCTTCATGAGGTGAACGGCGGGCCATTTGCACCCACAGGGCTGAGGCATCCTGAGCCCCAAACAGCCCACAAGCGTTGTCTGCCGAGTTCACCACAGCCGGCCGTACGCAGAACAAGGCGTTGGCCAGTACGGTGCCGAAACCCTGCTGCCAGCGGGAGGGCGAGCGCGGCCCAGCGGCCTGCGCCTCAGGAGAGCGCCACTCTCGTTCTCAGTTTTGATGTTCACGGGCCTGATTTTGACCCCCGCATACGGCATCTGATCCTTCCACACGTCTTTTTTAATTACCTCCATTGCTCTCTCTCCAGAGGTGCCACGGGGAACCTTGCACCCTCGCCACATGGCTCGGAGGGCCGTGGGGTGCCCCAGGGCACAGGCAGGCATCCATGGGGGGCCAGCAGCCATGGGGGGCCAGCAGCCCCTGCCAGCCCCAAGAGATGGCTCATCTTCATCCCTCCATTAAAACAATAAGCAAATGCTAAGCTTTTTTTAAAAAGAGGTCTCAATTTTAAGAGTTAACAAAAAAAAAACCACACCACAAACACCACACCACCAAAAAAAAAAAAAAAAAAAAAAAAAAAAAAANAAAGAAAAGAGGTGAAGTAGCTTTAAATTCATCTCCTCAGCGGTAATAAATAAGGCCTAAGCATGGAGGCAAAGTTAACCACAATCCTGGGACTCGATCCAAGTCTCCCATGACAATAGGAAAACATTAGAACTATAACATTCAAAATATTATTTAACTTTTAAAGTCTCAGCGCAGTTCAAAGTCTCCTTTGTGGAACAGTGCTTTTGAAAATGTCGGTTGCCTTCCAGAGACCATTTCCTCCTAATCAGGCCCGGCGTTATTTAAATAGCGAGGAATACCAGCAAGAATAGTAATCGTTTGGCTGAGCCAGGGAGGGGGAAAGTCCTTAAAATCACTGCAGAATTCTTAAAAGCTGGTAAAAGGCCTAATCCTATATAATGATTTACAAAGTGACAAGGAAAATAGATTTACTGCGACAGTCTGAAAGGAGACCAACATAAATAAAATTACTGCTCACGTGGTCGCAGCCTCCCCGCCGCCCCCTTGGCAGACGGCAGCACCGACAACAGAAGCCCTCCATCGACCTGCGTTGATTTTTTCCCACCTACCCGGGCCTCCCTCACAGCCAATGTCAAGGAAAAAAATGACCGAGCAACTTAAAAAAGCAAGTTACTTGCTCCAAAGTCAGAAATTCTTTCCAAGGCACAAGCTTATTGATTACCAGTGCAGCAATTCACACGTAACACCTCTTTGTATGGTAATCCCAGATTTAAAAAAAAAAAACAAAAAAACAAACAAACAAAAAAACCTAATTATCCCTCTCGCCCCACAAAAAGCACAACAAAAAAAACTTACACGAAGAGCTTTGAGATTTGGTTTTATTCATTAAGTTCCCAACTGCAGCACCACAGCTGCAGTACGCAGAGGCAGAGCACGGCGCCAAGTATTTGCAGACCAAGCACGCTAAACATTTCTCTGGCCAGTAAGTGCGATGTGGGTCAGGAAGGCCTGGTACTACTTATTCATGCCTTTTTTGATATCTAGAAGATGCGCAGCCATGTTTAACCATTTCTTCACTGAAGGGCAGCCGAGGCAGCGGCAGGACTGCCAGCCTGCCTCCCCCCCTGCGCCAGGCCCCCCCTTGCCGTGCGGCGGTCTGCACAGCGCAGTTACATGGGTGCCGAGGGGCGAGCTCTCCTCCGCTGAAGCAAAGCCATTCAGCTTCCAGCTGCGCAGCAAAAAGCACCCGAGCGCGCTGGCGAGGGACCAGCTGCTCTTCCCTGCCTCCACAGCGCCAGGCAGCTGCGTCACCACCACCACCCCACGCAGACCCCCCGAAATCAGCCCACACCATGCCACCATGCCCTCCAGCCCACCCCCCCAGCTTCTACATTGTGTGAACTAAGGGCCCCCCCGCCCCAAAATGGAGGCGCCCTCCTCCTCCTCCTCCTGGATGCGAGGTCCCTTTATACCGCTTTGCTCGCTGCCTCCTTGCAGCTGGTGTCGAGCATCTCCTTCCGTAATGTGAAATTATGGAATAAACATGACTAATGCCCCCTCCCCACCAGAGCCATGCCAAAGACTGTAAGCAGGTCATTAACTGCCAAGGTCATCTTGTTTGTGAAAGAGAAAGGAAAACATTACCATTAAGACTCTAATATGGTAAAACAGCAATGACAGCAACAAGGAAACATAATCTTAATGTTCCCTTTAACCCTCGCTTAAAAACACATTCGAAGTCATCCAATTCAACCATATGACTTTGCAAATTACCGTTCATTGAGAAGGTTTTGGGTAGATTCAGCCCAATTTCACACTTGCACCACACACATACCCCAACATTTTGTGCAGGATCTCTTGTTAAACCTCATCTTCAAGCAGAAAGCAATGAATTAATGTGGCATTTCGAAACTTGTCATCAGGAGAGCCACCCACCCTCTCCTGCCCATCAGCTTTTAGGGCACGCTACTGCATCTTTGACTGGCCGTGTGGGACCCGCCTGGGTGTAGCACCAACACCCCTGCCCATCCAGCAGGCTCCCCAGCCCCCCCCTTCCTGCAGGGAGCATATAAATTTTTCTCCATCTGAGTCTTAACTACTGTTTGTCCGCAGACTTGTAAAATACACTAAGAAATGCCTAATGAGACACTGATCTGGCATCCAAATGTTCTCCCCCATCCGTTTCCCCAGCGGGCCATTGCCTGAGCAGCAGACGCGTTGAGGCTATAATTTGTTTGCCAGCTCTCCAAGGAAGGAAGGAAGGAAAGTGGGCGGGTGGGTGAGAGCTGGAGTCAGCGCAACATCAGCACATGGGTGGCTTGCACATGTTTTCAGTCCCTCGCTACTAAGAAAATATATATGTATACACACACACAATACTCTGAAGGCCCAAATGAAGACAGCAGGTTGCTAGGATAACATCACTTCCTTCGCACCAGGAGCTAATAAAATAAGTAGAAACCACAGCTCTCAAGAGAAAGACTGATACATGCTGAGCTTTTGAGACCCCACAAAAACACAATCCTATCCTTCCGATTTCCAGGTAGCCCAACACCTGTACTTCCAGGGACCTCACAAATTACTTATCTTACAGTAGCACTGTGAAACTAGCTTCTGCACAAAAACTGGGGGAGTCCAGGCAAGAGATGGAAGATTGCATAAGTAACCCCATCTTATTACTGGGACGCGCAGGCACTCGGAGTCTAAGCAATCTGTTCAAAGTTACTTGAAAAGTCTGGAGGGGAAGAATTAGCTGAATCAGACGACCGCAGCCCTGAGTTCAGTGACCCAAAGCCCAGCCTCCTGCCCTCTAACTGAACACTTAACTCTTGCCAGAGAGAGCCCGAACACGTAGACTTTTAAAAGACTCCCGCAGGTCAGTAAGCCAGCTGTTACCGTGCCTGCTGCTGCCGGGAGCCCTTACCCATGCGGCCGGTTTTGCATTCTCTGAGCGTATCTTGTTGCGGCACTGAGCCTTGAAGTATTTAAAAAACAACAACAGAAGAAAACCAAAAAACCCAACAATAAAACAAAAAAAGTATTTTTGAAAGTACTTTAAATATTTTAAAGACCTGAAATAGGTTCCAGACTGCAAATATTTACACACATTCTTAACTTTATGTGCAAGGAGTTCAACTAAGTTTAAATAACCATTTTTATGTCTAACCTTAACTATGTACATAAATATTTACAGGACTGTGACTTTGATTTTCCTCCCTTGTGCTCAGTACATCACCTGGTTCTTGAGTAGCTGGAGTCAACGAAGTGATCTGCTTTCTCAGTTTCATGCATAATTCCTATCCTGCGTTGCCTGGTTTGCAAACAGAGGAGCAGCAACACGGAAATCCAAAACCTAAAACCCCAAGCTGCTTTTAAGTGGTTAGCATTCTGCAAAAACATTGTCAGAGACTGAAACTCAAATAACTGTACCTATTTTGAAATCTCACACAGATGAATTTGAGCAGGGTACTAAACGGATGCTGTAAACCCATTCTTACTCTTTTTCCTACGAAAACTCACACAGGAGTTAGCAACAAGGCAGCTCATGTGCCTCAGTGGTGATTTCCCCAGTGTGCACATGGATAAACCCTTGACCTCTACAGGCAGGTTTAAATGAGTTTCAGGATTTATAAATAAATAAATAAAATCTAAAGCTTGTTGGTAAGTCTAATTTAAGTTTTATTCACAATGATTAAAACTCGGCAAGATAGATAAGAAGTTTTGGGAGCATGAGCAGCAGCATTCCCTTCCCAGATCCTCAGAGCAGGGCACAGCACTTCGCTCCCAGGAAGCAGGGCTGAGCCTGCTCTTTGCCTTCCCCACTGACTTGTGGAATACAGAGGGGAAAAAGAAAAAAAAAAAAATTTGGCTGTATGCAGCTCAACTTTCCACTTGTTAAACATCATACTTTCTAGTCTCTTCCTTCTTCAGCATCAGTCATAAGAAACATTTATAAATAGTAAGTTAATGATGTTAATATGAACATTACTTTTAGAGGTTTGTTTATGCATTTGATAGTGCTTGTGCTTAGCTACTTTAACTATTTCCTCCTGTACACGAGCTCATCTGCCAGTTTCCTCTGGTTCTGTAGAGCCACCTTTGATAGTGAAATAAAAAAAAAAAATTAAATTCTTTAAAGTGTATGCGTTCTGGCTTTAAAACCACAAAGCCTGGCAGAGTGATTCACCAACAGTCAAAATCCCCCAAACATTTTCCTTTCTTTAAAAGAAAATTCAGTATTTATTTTGTGCTTCAATATAAATAAGTCTTCTATAACTTTCTATTAATTTGTAATACACTGAAGTCTCACCATTAATTTCTGAAATCTGTACAGTTCTTGCAGCTACCAGAATACAGCATCCCATCAAATTCTAGCCCAAATTTCCCTAACATGGCATTAATGGATGCAAACAACCTCTTGCCTTGAATAAGGCTAGAGAAGGAAAATCAAATGTCTATACAGATTTCAATAATATGCTATGAGAGTTTAAGATATTAATGAAAAGGATTTTAAACAATACAATTTCACTAAATTCAATCAGTGCTGCTCAACAGATACAGTTACAAAATATCACGATGAATATTAATGGGAGCGGCTTATGCTATGTTATTCTTAATATCTTGACACACAGAAAGATTTCAGTACGGTGATTTGTTCGGAATATGATTAAAAGTACCAATCACGAAAGGAAAAAGCAAAACCTCTGCAAAACTGAATTTATGGCCTTGATTTTTAGAAATTGTCTATAAACTTGAAAAACTTCAAAGCATTTGGAGATTTTTGGATCTTCCTATTATTTCAAAATGTCAAATTTTCAGAAATAGCATGCATTGCACTTAATGGAACAGGGGCCTGTTTCAGGCATTTTCAAGAATCAGTTGCTTTATGAAAATAAGTATTTTTCAAGAATTCAGTTTTTATACAAAACCAAAATTTTGACAGAAAATGAAGGCAAGATACGAGGATACTCACAATATCTGTTTTCAGCCATAAGTCACTTTGATTTTTGCTGAGGTCTGAGAATAATTTTGATGTTAAAACTCAAAGAAGTAATTGGAGCTACTAAAAGCTGTTTTACAATAAAGATTAGCAGTACAGAACATCTGCATACAAAGTTATCAGCTGTATTCCAATTTGAATATGATTTTCTCCATCAAAATCTTTATGCTGTGTTGTACCCCAAACAGCAATCTACTCCAAATCTGTTCACAACATAGGGACAAAGCCTAGACCCAGGTCACCTGTATGTGTGTGTACTTGTTAACTTCAGGTATTATGAATGTTTGAGAATACTTCACCAAGATTGGTTAAAGTGTCCACAGTTAAATGCACACAAATACTGGCCAGTTTAATGTTCTCACTTGCTTTTATTCAGGGAAATTTTCTCCAAAAGCTGAAGATGACTGTTCTATGCATTTCTGTTCAACACGTCTGTGGCACCTCATTCGCCTAAGGCATAAAGAGAGAGAACACCCTTTAATAACTAACATGTGCCAAATAATCAGGGAGGACATTTAATTCCCTCGAACCATAAGGCACCCCCACAGATATAATTCATCTACACCCACAAGCCAGGCAGAGCGACTTATTCCGCAGTCCCCAAGGCGATACGGCCACTTGTGGGCTGATCCGTTAGCTCAAGCCCCCACACTTGGAGCTACAGAACAACACTAAAAAGAAAAAGCAAGGAAACACGGCACACCATGGTCCTTAGGGAACGCGAGGAAAAATACTTTAAAATCACAACTGGCATTTAGACAACACACTTCGTTTAATAATAAGGGTTATCTGTACCATCATGGTGCCCAGGAGATCCAGCCACCAACCAGGGCTCCCATCGCGCCAGGCACCGCACAACGTGCGAAAGGCACCATTTCAGCACAGCTCCTTCTGCGGCACTTCAGCCCCCAGACGAGGCTCTAAAGCTGCAAAAATTGAGCAGGGAGCGGGAGAGGCACAGAGCCAGGGGCTGCTGCCAGCTGGCCTCGGCGGAGGCCACGGCTCCCGGAAAGGAGCCGCCTGCGCTGGACTGCCTGCCCTGCGCGGGCACCAGCAGGAGGTCGCCCACCAGCCTCTGGCTCCCTGCAGGAAGGGTGGGAAGAGCAGATGCTAGCTGGAATACTTCAGTGCTGCAAACAGGAGCCTGGCTCCCCCTTCCAGGTTTTAGCCTTCGATCTTACTGTGCACTTTATGACAATACATTGCAGCTTTTCCTGCCACGGACGGGTGTGCTAGAGGTATCCTCTAGAGGTACACCAACTGTAGGGGAGGATGGGCTTCAAGCTTAGTGCTACCTCCTGCCAGATTGCACAGTGTAAAATTCCCATGACCCAGTTTGACAGAAAAGGAAATAATCCATTACATGTCCCATAAGATCCACATTAGGGCTTCCAGCCTATGGAAACCAGAGTCACCTTCTGCAAAAATTTTTAAGAGCCGCACAGCAGGGGAGACTTTGTCCAAACTGGAAGAACTAGCCAGCGGGACATACCACAGCTGGTTTCAGTGCCAGCTCACACACTACCTCCCACCTTGCAGGAGGTACGAAGGAACTTTAAATGGCTCAGGTTCTCCAGCAATCCCAAACTACCCATCCCAACCCCAGGAGAGCACCAGTCAGCACCAAAATAAGGACACTCCCACACAGCCCAATCAGGCATGGGGAAGCACAAGGCTGCTGAGGGACCACTCTCTGTGGTGGGTAGCCCTGGCCCTGCCACACTTCCCCAGCACCCTAAACCATGAACCAACGATACAGCTGGAGACTGAGCACTTCCAGCATCACTTCACTTCTCCAGGTTGCATCGCTGGAGATGGCAGAGGCCTCCAGCCTCCAAAGCTCATACACTTGATGAAGGGCTTTAGGCAGGAACCAGCTGGAGTCAGGCAGGGGCACGGTCCTGCAGAGCTAAGCTCTCGTTGGTCGGTTGGTTCTTGTTTTCAGGATTCCTGACCAGTTCCAGGGACTGTACTAACAGACAACAAGTGCTGCCCAATGTAGAGAAGGTTACATGCAATTTATGTTTTAATTTAGTGAGAATCTACCTGCCCCCAGCAACAGATGCTCTGGTACTAACAGGAAAACAACTTTATGCAAATCAAAATATTGCGGTTTTAATCACTTGATCCAATCTATTTACAAGCTGGGTTTATTATTTTCTGCTAATTGTGAGGTTGTGGATCCATCTGACTTTCCTAGGCGGGAGTGCCAATTAAAGCACTCTTTCCCACCTCCACGCCTGCCACGCAGCTCTGCTTCCCAGACCTCTGCTGCTGCCCGCATGGTGCTTGCAGGGCGATTTGTGCAGCCACACAGGGAAGCAGGCTGGGGAACTGATCCAAGGGGCTGGGGGAGAGAAGGAAGAACCTACACAGAAACGCAAAAGGGTTTTTTGTTTTCATCTTCATCAGTTCACCAGTCTGATTCATCGTGCACCTGCACAAACATTGATGCTAACACAGCGTAAGGGTGGGAATAACATGCAGCAGGGAACCAAGAGGCTTAAGTAGTCCTGACAGTGCGAAACCACAGCCTGAGGATGGAAACAGGGACTGTCCATCTTTCTCACAGACTAGCATGTTTATACTGGGCATCATGGTACAGCTCCCACAGCGTTAATGGTATTGTTTATTCCTGGCCAGGAGAAGTGAATGAGGAAAACCATAAAAGACACTGCCCCATACTCAAGCCACCCACCCTGGTGTAGCGATGGCCCCTTGCTCCCATATCACCCTACCTTTCCCGGTGCCCACCAACCCCGTGCCAGTGGCATGGCCAGCACCACCTCCAAGACACATCACTTCTCACCGTCTTCCAAAGGAAGAGACAAGTGGCACAGATAGGACCCAGTGCACCTACACACCTTCCCTGTCAGCAGAGGGGATGAGGGAAAGGGCAGGACCGTGGCCATGCCAGGGACAACATAGTCAAAGCCCTGTGCTGCTAGCAGCAAAGCTTGAGCAGTTGCATGTACTCCAGCTTATTTTCTAAAAATCACCATGCCACCAGCCAATGAATGGTACCCTTCAGCAATTTCAGTATTAAATCAAGTGAGGCTGGAAAGAGGTATTCAGTTCAACGGGACTTAGACAAAAATGCACATGAACATGTGTTCAAACACATTACGTATGTTACATAGGTATCATAAAAACACAGAAAAATAACTTCTCTCGGACACTTGTCAACTTCAGAAGAATATTCTATACAAGAAAAAAAAAAAAAAAAGGCGTTCCTGGAAAGCCAGGCTGGTGTACTGCTCTGAGGTGTGTGCAAATGCTTGCTGTTGTTTGGGGGAGCTGCAAGGTGGCTGGAGACCCTGGGGGAACTGTCACAGCCTGAAGCCTGTGGAGCTGAGCCCGAGGGGAGGGTCCTGGCCCCCCCACCAGCCTGGCGGGGTGTTCCCAACAGTGCCTTTCATTGATACAGAGACCGGGCAGTCATGCAGACAGTGGTATGAATCATAGCTAATTCAGCTGAAAATGAACCTTAAGAAGAAAACAAACAAACAACAACAACAAAACAAACAGCCACACAAAAGAAAACTAAAAACATCCCAAAAAACCAAAGGCCTTTTCCTCAATCAGTGACCTGATCCTGCTGCCCAGTGTGTGTGGGGGTGTAAATTGGGACCCATAATTATCCCATATTCAAATGATTCTGTTTAAAGGACCATTTCTTAGAATGTTTTATTTGTATGATTTAAGTAAACAATTTAAAGTACCAGAGGAAGACAACTGCAGTCTAACCATAAGCATAGTATAGCAAAACTGATAGCATCATCTCAACTCCTCGCAGATACTCAAGTACAGCTTTTACAGTGGGGATGGGACACCACTGCCAGGCATACTTCACTGCCATCACATCTACAGTAGCAGAAGAAGTGGCAGTGCTTGTTACAGCTCCTGGTGTATACAAGACTGCTGCATTTTAAACCCGGGGCTCCCCCAAGGCAGAGAGCCCGGTAGAGCCATGCACCTCCGCTCCCCACAGCTGGAGCTGCCCTGCCCGCTGCAATCACAACAAGCTCATGTGCGTTAGCAACTTTTCTCCCGTCACAGACAAGCTGAAAGCATATGAATGCAAACAGGTAGTCTTCCAAGATCGCATATTACAGCTATGAATGTCTGCCAACTGCAATACCTTTCTGGAGCGCGGCATTGGTCTCAAACTCACTTGCATAAGGAAAGCGGCAGTAACTTCTGGTCATCAAAACTTCTAATCTTGATAAATTAAAGGCTTAAAGCCAATTAACCAAAACCCAAGAGATTAAGGCTGAATTTTTATATAAAAAGGACTGCATTTTAAAACATGTTCTGCCATGTTATGCGTTTAGCTATAATTACAGTACGAAACATGTGTTTGACACTTATTTTTTAGTGTTCAAAAAACATTTCAGTTGCTAGCCCTTTGCCATCTGTTTCCTATCATTATTTCATTAAAATACTTTTCATTTCTCTCACAGTAGAAGAGTAAGATTGTTTTCTGGGTGACTAGATTGTTATCTCCTTTAAACAGCATCATTCCAGCTTTTTTTTTTTTTTTTTCTTCTCTAAGAGGCATATGCACCTCCTCCCAATTCCCCCCATCAAGGGCTAACAAAGCAAGCTAGTCTAAAACCAGGCAAATACATCCCCTTCTCTCCGCCTGTCAAGAACACTTCTCCAAAGTCTCTGAGGAAACTAAATAAAATAACTCGTCAGCTGCAAAAAGCACGGGGGTTTTCCTCCCAGAAAGGGAAAACTTGCACTTGAATACACCCTGGATGAAAACCAAGGTCCAGCGTACAATATGTAGCTTACATGACGCAAAACACCATTCCTAGTCAAAATACTAGAGCTCAACAGCTTACACCACCGTGACTACCCATGCAGGGGCAAAGTCGCCCATGTACAAGGAAGAGGTGGTTTCTGAGCAGTTATCAGGAGCGAGCGCAATAATTCTTACCTGGAAAATGCTGTTTGCAGCTGCTCACCGATTTGTTAGCACACACGCTGCTCTCGCCTCATGATTTATGATGCTCTCTCCAGCACTGAGACTTCTATTACTGTCCTCGTTTATTGCCTGCAGCTGTCATTCTCACCAACAATTCTACAGTTGTTTGTAGGTGAGGTATCAAAGGTATTTAGTGTGCACCTAGAGATGTAATTTTAATCAAACCTACTCGCAGGCAGTATTTAAATGTTAGAACAACTGCATGGAGTGCAGCAATTAATGTGGACTTGACCAACCAAAATTATGACAGCCAGAAACGTTTACTCATAAACGCCTCAAAACGATGGATGTCCAACAGGCCTGTGAACACCTGCTGATTTGTAAATGAAGATAAAAATAGTACCCATACATTGCAAAGCCTTCTGACACATATTTGAATGCACAATAAATATATTAACACAAATTCAGCAATTTCACTTTCTATGGCCAAAACGTCGATAGGGTGGTAAATCCAGCTACACCTTTCTCACCACATATTTTCTCCCAGCCAGCTATTTTCCCCTTAGACTAGCCAGGCTTTCCAGCATCTCCTAAAAACCTGCTGAATCTGCCTATTTTAGAATAATGGCAGTGGAGAAGGAAGCAGATTTTATGTCCAACAATTCTACTCCTAAAAGATCTGTGTGTTTTCTAGACACTAAAAATTTGCAAATCAAAAAGTTCTGACCCACTGCAGTCCTTACTTAACTTTTTGGGGAGCAACAAGATGCTCGATGATTTGAAAAGCAGGCGAGCAGTGTTACTAAGCATAACTACCAACTGCACCACCCTGCTTTGAGAGAGGGTGGCAAACAGCCTCCAGGTGCAAATCGGACCTACCACCACTGAATATGGCATGAAAGTGCAACAGAGAGTAAAAAAGGAGTCCTGGAGCTAAGCCTAATACTACTTTCATGTGTACTCTAAAGGTCCAACTCCTTAAGGCAACTGATTATAACAGCCTCTCTGTTTATTTAATGGGTTTCTAGTGCTTGTGATTCAGGATGAAATGTGAAAATATGAACCCTAAACAAGCTCCAAAAAGCAGATTTTGCAAAAGAACACAAGTTTATTATTATTTAAAATTATTCTATAGGCCTGGCTTCTGGTGGCCGAATATTTTAAGGCTGGCAATCTTAAATTAGTCTAATCAGTACTCTAAGCACTGAAACCCACTTTCTGTATTGTGTTCTTTTCTTCAACACCATCCACACTGCACAGCTTGAAAATGGCACTCAAGGCAAAAACAATTGTGAATTTACAATCAAAAGGTAGCCTGAAGGCCGTCACTGTCATAGTCAAGCTTTATTTATAGCCGAACAGATAGTGTCAAAATATAAACTACAAATGAAACACATAACTCTCTAAGAGGAAAAAATGATGATGCATTTTACTCTATCATGATAAAGCACCAAAGAACCTCTGGTATTTGGAAGTTGTTAATACTTGCAATGCATACAGATATTGTTTGATCCTATTATCTCTTCATGTTCCAGTCCCTTCAACCAAGATGATGGGGTCACATTGAGAGAAGTGCGCAGAAGTGAGCAGGCACTAATTGTGAGCCCACATTAAACCATTAGTTGGTGTGCAACAGCCTGCTTTCAGGTTGAGAAACAAAATCTGCTTTTAAATAGAACACTAATTGGAGCACATTTCAGAGTTCAAGAATATATGACCTTCAAACTATTCTGAGGATGCATTTCAGTCATTTTAAATCCACAATATACCATTTGTCTTCCCATAATATTTATTAGGAAAATACGTCTGAATTGGTCATATACACTTCATTAGGGAAAAAAAAATCCACCATGCAAAAGCTGAACTCACCTATGTTTTTATACTTTTTTTTTTAAACTATTTTTTATTTCAGCTTTTACTCTATCCCCTGACCCCCTTCTTATATGTAACTGCAGAATGTATATATTTGGGTAGAAGTAACATATCTATAGAGAGTACATGCAGTATGTGCTTTACATATGTTAGCTTTGATCATACAGAAAACATTTTCAGTTTAACTAAGTCCCTCCACTCCTTTGCTGTGCAAGGTCCATCCAAACGGAAAAGGTGGATCCAACTGCCTGGCACTCACCTGATGTAACCGTAATGAACAGATGTCTCTGAAAGTCAGAGACAGAGGATGCTTACTGCTGAAAGCATCCCTGAGATTCCTCACTCCAGTCACTCAGGAATTGGGGAATTAAAAAAAAAAAAAACAAACCACTAACAAAACAAACACACCCCCCCCCAAACACAAAAACCCCATACAACTGAAAACTTGAAACTTACTCCATCAATCATTACCCCATTTTTCTTAATGCTGGACAAGAGAATATATTACTGGCAAGGGGGGGTGAGGGGTGGTGTCTTTTTCTCCCCCCCCCAACCTAACACAGCCAAGAGGACATTTAAACTATAATTGCTCTTAGATTCAAACACAGATTCACATCCTTTCCCCAGATGATGTCTTTAGGATCTGATCGCTCATGCGTATACGTATGGTTCTTCACTGACAAACAACCTGACTCCTCTACTTGTGCAACTTGCATTACTCATAGAAAAGCCTTGGCAGAGGCAGGCCAGCATATGTTAATTACTGGGTTGTATTATAATAGGTCTAACAACTTGTTTCCCATCCAGGGTTTTGAAATAAATGGAAACAACAGTCTCTTTGGATACAAAAGTATGTATTTTTGTATCTCAGGCTAAAAATATTCTACGTTAAAAACACAAATACATCAACTGCCAGAGAATTCCTGCCTCCTCAGTGTTTCTTTTGGGGGTTTTATCCTTATTAAACAAAGAAGCCAGGCAATCTTTAAGAGAGGTTAGTGTATCTGTATTCATCTTTCATTTCCTACAAATTATCCTAAAGCCAGGTGTAATAGTGAAAAGGGGAGCTTGACTCCTCAATCTTTTGTTTCTTCTATAAACAGTTTATCAGGTAAAGTTGGCTACCAGTTTCTACAGCAAAATAAAGCATAAATTCATGAACACTGAGGAGCATGAATATAGCGAAGATATACTTAAAAATAGATTTTTCATATGACAGGAGATATGTACTATGTTTCTTCATTTTATGATTTAATACGCTGGGATATTGCTAGGACAAGATGCTGGCAACATTACAAGTATTTTTGATTTACATTTCTCTTTATTGAGAAAGAGGCATTGAGGGCCATAGCTGCAATTTCAGACAAAGGACTAAGATTCTACACTGACATGCTGTTTCTTTTTGGGTGACCAAATTCAAAGTTTTAAATCTGAATTTCAAATCGTATGACGCATAAAACTGCCAGAAACATCAGAAGTTTTGTTGAAATTTTCAAAACGCTAATATTCTAAAAATAGGCACTGGTACAAGACTTTCTTTGAGAAAAGGTTTTGCAAAAAGTTCATGCATTGAGTAAATAATTTATACATGCATTTAGGATGCAAAACCTTTTAGGATACAGTGAAAACGCTGTCTCCGAAATTTTTTTTTTTTTTTGGAAGCAATGAAACAAATCTAATGACACAACTATCGTGCAACTGTGACCAGAAACCTAGTAGGCATCATCCTCTCCTCCCTCCTCACCCGAGACGCCCCGCGCAGGGTGCTGCGCGGAGGCGGCGCTGGTCCCCGCTCCCGAAGGCTGCGCGCCAGCCAAGAGGCGCCAGCGAGGAGCAGACAGATGGCGGCCAATAAGGAAACTATCACGCCACCTTAGTCACTGCGGCAGAGCCTGGGTGCCGCACAACAGCAGCCCGGCTATTGACTACTTTACTCCTCATTTCAGCTCGTTAATATGTTTACCTGCATACGCCTAGCGCTCCCAGCCATAGGGCAAAGAGACACGAGAGCTGTATTAGGTGTACCAGTCCAGTGTCACATAGGGCTTGCGAGGACCCACCACAGCCACGTGTAGCGTTGAAGCCAGGCATCCAAAGGCTACAAAACAGTGCAGTAAACCCAGCGTACCAGCCACCGCTCAGCAGGAGCGGTTAGGCTCTGGGTTAGCTAAGAGGACATGTGCCAAACTCTTCAAAATGGATGCTCAACATATGAATGACTTAACAAAAGAAACTTCAACAGGTGAATCCTAAACTTCATGCTTTTTTTTTTTGATTTAGAGACAAAACAACCTTGATATTTTGCTTAAGGATAAGACAAGCACAATCCTGAATTTAAAGTGCCCATCTGCTTCCCGCCAAACAATTCCTCGAACCCAGGCTCTGAACCCTCCAGCAGCCACCTCCTCCTCCTCCTCTCCCCTGCAGACCCCACACCTCCCCAGGTACCTGTCAACCGATTACTTCACAAAGAACAACCTGCCATGAACAAGGATAGAATAAAAATGATTGCAAATATTTTCAGAACCTGTTTTAATCAAAACGGGTCCGAACTGCTAGCCATCCACAGCACCGTCCTGTGCAAAGCCTTTGCAGGAAGAACCACCACTTCACCCAAGCCCGTGCAGTGTCGAGCACCATCCGGTCCATGCCTCGGGGGGGCCTTTCTGCTCTCTCAACCTGTGCTGCTCCAGTTAGAGCCACCAGCAGCACTGCCCATCTCCTCCACCGCTCCCTGCCACACAGATGTCGGAGGACAAGGCAGTTTCATGTGAAAGTTTTAAAATATTTATCTTGTGTCCTGTTGCTGATTCCTTCTGAAGTATAAACAAGGTCTGAATGGCCTTCCCTTTATTTGTAATTCATATCCAAGGAACACTCACTATGCAAGGTTTGGTCATGACAGTATACCGCTCAGAAAAGTCCGAGTATGGCATCTTTCATGTGTAAGCTGTATCTTTGTTAAACACCAGGATTAAGTATTCGTTATTAACAAACATTTCAAAGGTTCCCCCGGATTTATTTTGCGCTCTGTCTCTTGCTGGTCACCAACAGCTGCTGTCATAGTTTTACTTGTCCTTTGGTAAAGAATAACAAGGCCAATTGAAACAGCAACTCCCGAGCTACACATAAAAGAGCGGGTGCCCGCTGCAGAGGTGGGACTTTGTTTATCTGTGTTTTGAAGCCCTTCTGGGTATCCACCTTCCCACACAACTCCTTTCCCGCCGCTGCCCCAGGAGCTGCCGCAGAGCCCAGAGCAGCCGGCTCACAGGGCCCCCCAGCTTCTCCTTCGAGTCCCACCCAAAGCAGCAGGGAGGGTGAAAGCCGGTGCTGAGCAAGGCTGAGCCTTCCCCCCGAGGGGTCCCCGCAGCAGCCTGAGTTGCTGTGGCAGAAGCAGATTCAAAGCCAGAGCCACAGCCTGAGCAAAGTCGAGGGCAGACAACTGGGAAAGGACACACCACCTTACACCGTCAAAATGCTATAGGAAGAGGACGTGAGCCCAAATGCTTTAACTCGCAAGGCCGCTTTAACCAAGTCTTAGAAGGCTCCGCTGGTGACCCAAAATAACTTCTCTTTAAATATTACTGTTACGATTTTAATGTGTGAGATGTCAGAGTTTTACAGTGCCAAAAGCCAAACCTATGCATTCAGTTGGAAAGCTAGCAGGCTCCCATGCCTCATGGTATCAAACTCCAGCCGGACTGCAACCCAATACTTTTTAAAACAGTGATGTAAATTTTGGGAGAAATCTTATACTTGAGAGGAGGACAGGAAAAGACTGAAGTATAGTTCCTGAAACTAATTTCTTAAAGGACTGATAACTGCTTTAAGTCTTGCCAGGTGAGATGTATCAGAGTAGATCTCTCAGAAGCAAGAAAGAAGGAGCTTGTGAATGGGATGAAGCTGAACGCTAGTTTGTAGACGTTTTCAGTCACGGAATTGCTACCCACATTTGCACATATGTACCCACTGCAACTCAGTGTCTTGATTTTCTGTGAAATAGAGAATACCTGTATCTCAGGGGCAAGGTGGGACTTCATGGTTTTGTAAATCACCCAAAGGACAGCGCACTGAACGTGCGGATAGTCAGGATCCCAAGAGCATTTGCAGGATGACAGTTCACTGGCCTGGAGCCTTTTTAGAACAAGCATTCCAGTCTTTAAAAAAAAATGTTTAATCAAATGTAAAGTGCATCAACCTGTGCTAAGCAGAGGAGGGAAGAAAAGCTTTCTTTGAAAAGGCTTGGGGGAAGCACTGGGTTGCTGTAAGGAAGGCCAGCGTAAGCTGTATACCAGCTGTAAACAAGTTAACTTCTGTGATCTCACTGCCAGGAAAAGGGTTATAAGAGCATTAACCAAACACAGAATTTACAAGGAGGACACCAAGAGATTGGGTAGACTGCCTGACAACCACATCACTCTTCTTCCCCCCTGCAAACCTTTGGGATAATAAACCCTTCTCTCTTTCATATATAGATAGATATACAAACAAACTGCTCTTCTGAGAATTCAGTGTCAACAAAGTCTCTAAACCGCTTTTTAAAGCTTTTCTCCTGCCTTTTTTTTTTGGGGGGGGAGATAACCAAATGGGTCTTCTGCTGACCTATGAATAGTTTTAAAATGAAAACATGACAGTGCTTGTTGTCAAACTACTCTAGCTGCAGGAACTTGTATTTTTGCAATGTATTTTAAGCAAAAACATTCTCTATGAAAATTTTCTTGTTTATAAGGCTTTTTTTGTCATTTACAACAGCTGAAATCTTAGAGAGATGTGCAATGCTAAGGAAGACTAAGGTTTATGTTAAAAGAGCGATATGCAAGGTATTTCTTATTTTCAAACCATCTATGGTTTTCAAACCATCTATTGCATGCCACCTTTTGGCTGCATGAACAGAAGTACCACTCAAACTGGGCATGGGGGCAGCAGGACAGCGAGTTGGCAAGTTCCTCTTGCTTCCTTGAGAAAGCGGCTGTAGTTGGAGGGGTGGGGATCCTGCAACTGAAGACACGAGCCTTTCCTCACTGTCACTCAGCTCTTTTGTGGTGGGGTTTTTTCCCCCATAACACTCTTACACCTCTAAAATAACCAAAAGCAGATGGTAACATTTGAGCTGGAGCATGCCCATGTACCAGGTGGGTGTTGGACAACAACCATGCCCAAGAGAACAGCATAGAGGAATGGTCTGAGTTTCAGTGATACGCTAAAGAAAAGTTGTAAAAACACCTTACAAGCTTAAGACAGTTTCTACCTTTGGCGAGGTAGAAATCATGACCAGGCTAGGGAAACACCCCTTCCCAGCATCAGTGCGAGACCAGGCGATTTCCAGGGAAGTCCAATTTTAAACCCTCTGTATTGGGTTTGCATGGCAAGGTTTTGGTAGCTGGGGGGCTACAGCGGTGGCTTCTGTGAGAAGCCACTAGAAGCTTCCCCTGTGTCCAACAGAGCCAATGCCAGCTGGCCCCAAGACAGACCCACCGCTGGCGAAGGCTGAGCCCATCAGCAACGGTGGTAGCACCTCTGGGATAACGTATTTAAGAAGAGGAAAAAAGTTGTTGCACAACAACAGCAATTGCAGCTGGAGAGAGGAGTGAGAATATGAGAGGAACGACTCTGCAGACACCAAGGTCAGTGAAGAAGGAGGGGGAGGAGGTGCTCCAGGCACCGGAGCAGAGATTCCCCTGCAGCCTGTGGTGAAGACCATGGTGAAACAGGCTGTTTCCCTGCAGCTCACGGAGGTCCACAGTGCAGCAGACATCCACCTGCAGCCCGTGGAGGACTCCACGCCAGAGCAGGTGGATGCCCGAAGGAGGCTGTGACCCCATGGGAAGCCTGCACTGGAGCAGGCTCCTTGGCAGGACCCATGGAGAGAGGAGCCCACAGTGGACCAGGTTTGCCAGCAGGACTTGGGACCCCATGGGGGACCCACGCTGGAGCAGTTTGTGAAGAACTGCAGCCCATGGGAAGGGCTCACATTAGAGAAGTTCATGGAGGACTGTCTTCTGTACAAGGGATCCCACACTGGAGCAGGGGAAGAGTGTGAGGAGTCCTCCCCCTGAAGAGGAAGGAGCAGCAGAGAAAATGTGTGACGGACTGACCACAACCCCCATTCCCCATCCCCCTGTGCCGCTGGGACGGAGGACATAAAGAAAATCGGGAGTGAAGTTGAGCCTGGGAAGAAGGGAGGGGTGGGGGGAAGGTGGTTTAAGATTCAGGTTTTATTTCTTATTACCCTACTCTGATTTGATTGGTAATAAATTAAACTGATTTCCCCAAGTCAAGTCTGTTTTACCCGTGACAGTAATTGGTGAGTGACCTCCCTGCCCTTATCTCGACCCACGAGCCTTTCGTTATATTTTCTCTCCTCTGTCCAGCTGAGGAGGGGAGTGATAGAGCAGCTTTGGTGGGCACCCAGCGTCCAGCCAGGGTCAGCCCACCGCACCATCTCATGCACCAGGTGCCCAGCAGTAAGTCAGCCTCGGCGTTGCCCCACACTGCTCCCTCATCTTGCAACGCCCTTATTTACACAGCAAGCCTGTATTCGATCGGTTCATCTGTTTTTGGAATGGGTGTTCAAAAACAAGAGAGGAAGAGAAACCTGCGCTTCAGAATTTACTGATGGAGATACAGGAGGTGTGTATTTCAGGGCAGCCTAAAAGGCTGCGCTGTTCTCAGAGGGAGTCAGGAATACAGCCAAGAAACAAGCAGATATTCATCAAGGGAACTGGTTTTGCTACTAAATGGCCAACTGAAGCCCCTACTATTCTGTCATATATCTATGTCACTGCAGCCCCAATAAATAAACCCTTCTGATTAGTTATGAGACTGTCCAGAAATCTCCAAGAGACGGATACCATTCGCTTTGCCAGCTGGTCAGTCATCGCAGCCCTGCAGTCTCAAAGGAATTTAAAAAAAAAAAAAAAAAATCCAAAAGACAACGTAAACTATTGTCAACATATTGCTTTTTCTCTTACTCCTCAAACATATATGTTTTTACCTAATCAGCAAAGATGGCAAATGATATTTCACAGGTACAAAGAGCTGCAATATGAATGGAGCAGAGTTTATCCACACTTGTGCATTAGATCAACCAGTTAGTATTCTCCAGTTAATGCTATCCTTACCAAACTGACTACTAAAATAAGTCACCAGAAGAGTTCACCATTTACCAGACAAAGAGTTGAGAACATCAGAACAAGAAAGATTTGAAGACCACCAAACAAAGACAATGAACAATTCCCATACTGGTTTTGCATGATGCTATCAGATGCACAAAGTCTGTGGTTTTCATTCTCATGCTAGCTTTGACGACACATACATATTATCTATAGGTTAGAGCTGATCCCCTTTCTGAAGTCAGACCCACAGCAGTGCTGCTTTTCTCCAACAAAAAAGGGCTTACAGCAACCACAGCCCCTCTGTGCTCACAGCCAATACTGACTACCAAGAAACTGAAGTATGGCTCTACAAGGAGAGGACACCACCACTACCTATGGGTCAGGCAGCCAGAGGATCACCTGGGTAGGTTTCACAGGACTGAAGAAGGATGTCTTAGCATGAGGACATCCATTTTATAAATCAGCTCTCCACAATCCACTGACACATAAAGTCAGGAAAAACAAAAAAATAAATTAAAAAAAAAATCAAATAACAAACTCCTTATGAATACAAACAACGAGCAGTACAGGCAATCCAAATCCAGAGTTTTATGAAATTTCCACAGGTTTGTAGCATCATGCATATTAATGGGTTTTGAGCAATTTCTTTTTGTCTCCACCCCCCTGCCCGCCCTATGTTGAACTAATAGCCTTCTTGCTCCACTTTGGGAATCAACGCAAAGCTGCTCTGCAAGCAAAATAAATACTGGATTACCAACCAAGGGATACGCTTCCCACATTTATCTTAATGGAATGTTAACGTGATAGCTTGTATGTGACTACCTCAATATTAATACACTAGAAAAAATATAAACCAGCTTGATTTATTGAATTATCTGTGGAAAGGACAGAAGTCTCTTTTCAAGCTTAGATATTTCATTAGATCCTAAACCTTATTTAAAAAAGCATCAACCATCACCCCTTCCCCATTGGAAGGGATTGTGTTTGGCTGTTCCAGGATTCCATACAGGAGTAGAAATTACTTCTATACTCTGCTACAGGTCTAAAAAGTATAAGCAACTGAAGGAAACCGTAAGTGGCCCGGATCAAATGATCACCTATGTGGGCCTTCAGAAGGGTACGTTCTTTTAAGAACGAGTCATCCCCTGTGGAGTAACTTAATTTCTGTTGACACTTACGGGAGAAATTAGATGGAAAGTGATTTTGTCTGCCTAAGAACAACTTTCTTTTTTCTAGCAGATGCATAATACGCATACAAATTTGCACTGTTCCATAAAGGGAAGTATAGAGGCACTGTACTGAAGCCAGCAAACCTCACCTTTACAGGCAATGTAAACTTCAGTGTACCTCAAACTATTAGAACCAAAAATAACACGTAACAAGTGTAAGATCATCTCCTACTCTCATAATACACTACTGCCTCCAACAGTCGAACTGTGGAGATCCATTACAACCCATTGCCTGGACATTTCTCTTGCAGCCTGTATCACCTTTAAAATATTTTAACATTAACCAAGCTGAATGCTAATGATCATGTGAAACCCAATGGAAATAAAGAAATTTAAAATTGCTACATAAGAAGTTTTTGCTTTTAGGAAAAGAAGTGTGTGTGGGGGGAAATCAATATGACAAAGCAACATTTCAATTTACAAATCTTTTATTTTTAAGCCAAAGACACAATTGTAAAGCAGAAATTATTTCTAATACCACCGACAGCCTCAACTTATCATCAGCAGGAAAGCTTACATACATCTAAATTCAGTGAAAGGAAAACATACAATATCTGAGCAGGAGGTACATCAGTGCCCATCTGTGGTGGTCTGCACTGATGCACTGTTTGCTGTGCTTTCCCATAAAACACACCCACATGGATAGAGGGCTTGTGCTCCTTGTCCCACAACAGTCAGTTGACAAGAACAAGCACAAACCAACTCTAAACTCTTCAGCGATATTCTTGCCGCTTTGCTGTAATACAGGATAGGATTTCACAAAAATTGGTCTAACTAGGAGTGAACAAATCAGCCAATTGCACAGTGGTCGAATTTGTTACCACAGGCATTAACTGCAGTCCTACTTATTTATGAGAAACAGGCTTCCCAGGTAAAGCCATAACAATCCCAGCTCACTCCCTCCGCAGCATTCGATCACCCACGTTGTTACAGTAGCTCCGCAGGCACCAGCAGCTCCTGGCCAGCCACTACACATCCATTTCTCATTGTCACAGTACCTTCTGTGTGACTGGAAAAAGGCTGGATCCCTGTTGTCCTGAAGCCTAACAACACCACTGTGGAAAGCAAAAGGAATTCCAACTTTGTTTCCTTTCTGGGATCTATTTTTCTTCCTTTTCAGGAGAGAAACCAGGCTTTCCAGGCTGCTAGTACAAACATCAAGTTGCTAAAAACCAGCCAACATTGTCTCCAACTATAGTATCAGTGTTGTAACTGCCATCTGTGAGGGTTTGCTGGTTTGTTTGGGTTGTTTTTTTTTTTTTTTCTGGTCGACACAAAACCTTTGGAGCCTATAAAAGTGGAAGAGATTTGGGGTAAAGGGCAAACAACTCCCAAGAAAAGTTATGAATGGAAACGTGCTACAAAGCCTCCTCTCCTTTCCACCCCTCGTAACCACTGCTGATCAGGAGAAATCTTTCAGATGATGCAGAAACTGATCTATTATCTTTTGTGGGTTTCTTAAAACATTCTAAAAACAGAATTGTATGCCGCATTAAGATTGCAGTTTTATTTCATCTCAGACAGCACAAAACACTCTCTGTATATATACACAGCAACTCACTTCTTTCTTGAAACAAAGTTTTCATTGATCCTTTGCCACAGACTCAATTATTGTTTCTAATCATGATCAACGTTTATTTAAGGTACTGTCAACCGTAAACAATGTAAACAATAAAAGCATCTGTCCATGTTGACATGAGTGTCATTGGCAGGTTAGATACCTACATCGACTGGTCCCGAGGGCATTCTTTTTAAATTCTGAAAGCCCAAAGTAAATTTAAATTACAATTTACAGAATAATCTTTAAATCAGCCACCTTTTGAGGTAGTGTTATCTTGAGTAGATAAAATCACAGTCTGTCAATTAAATCCCAGGAAATTTTTCATTGTTTTAAAACATAATCCTAAAGACACTTTTTTTTAAAGTGCTTTTTTTGGGGGTTGGGGTTTTTTTGTTTGTTTGTTTGTTGTTTTTTGGTTTTTGTTTGTTTGGTTTTTTTAAATGTGGAGATACTGCAAAATTCCTGGTCATCCTCACACCCATGTGGAAAAACAGTCTTCTTGTAATTTGGCAATTACAGATACACATGTAAAAAAGGAGAAATCAAGACATTTTAAGACGACATTTAAAAAGTAAAGATAAAAAGAAGAAAGGTCCTTGACTGTGGGATATTTAGAGGATTTCAAGTCATGTTTTCCACAGCGTCATTTTAAAAATAAGCGGCCTTTTCTTTCTCTCCCCCCATCCCAAACTCCAAGGAAAACAGTCACCGAATACACTCAACTAGCCTCAAAGTCACACGTGCTCCATTGCAGATCTTGCTTTCAATGTGTCTTTTGTTCGATGGCTGGTGTTTCAACATCCTCAACTTGAACAGAAAAAGGTCAGAGCGAGTCTTCTGGCATTCACAGACCTGCACCAGGCCCGGCCAAGAGAAGATTGATGCCATAGATATATTTCCCCCAGTTGAGAGAAGGAAGTGGAGGTTTAAATCCAAGACCAACTATGTTTGTTGGAAGGATCCTTATTCTCCCAAAGAGCGTCAGTGGTGTTTAGTTTTTGCTATACTCCTCTGCGAAACTTTTTTGCTGGTGCTGGTAATACTTTTGAGTTAGAGTTCTGCCACCGTGCCACATTACTGCCCCAGTATCACGACCTGAACAGATTCCCACCGGTGGGAGGTTTTAGCCGTACATCCCAGCATAGGGCTCTTTCTCCCCCCCGAGTTTTGCTTCACCTCTCTGTCACCCCTGGTGCCCTTACGCCTGCCGCCTTCGCTCCCCTGCGTGGGGAGGGGAGGCTGCACCATTAACCTTCCAGTCTGCAAGGCCAAGGTCCATACTGCAGCTAGAGAGAAGCTGTCGCTAAAGATTCCTTAAAAGCTTTGGCACTTCAAGGCAGTTGGAACTACTCAACCAGAGCTGGGAGCCAAAGCTTTGCCACAGCATTAATGGGCTTTTGCCCTTTTAAATTTTATAAGCCTGTCGCCTTTCTGATGGGCGCAGTTTTATTCAGAGTCCTAAATGGCCATTTCATATTTAAAAGAAAGCTTGCATAGGTAGCACCCTAAAACTACCCCAGGTCATTCATCTCCCCCCCACCCCCCCCACTGTCTCTTAGGAAACCTTTGATAGAGCATTTGTTCAGGCTGCCAAGTTAAATCCTCTTCTCTCATGTCAATGCATTGAAAAAAGCAGTCAGAACACCAGCTTCACTCAGGCCTGCTGAAGTAAATGGAGAAAACCAATTCCTCTGGCACTACAGAGCCATTAAGCCGTTTGCAGATTATTAACTGAAGCACAAAAATATACACCGTGCACAATCGGATGGCAATGCGGAGCTATTTCTTAAGTTAGCTTCGGTCTCAATAAACTGCCTGTACGGCTGCAATTTGTAACCATTTGTGCAGCTGCCGTAACTGTTTAGCGGGACCCCGGCAACCCCAGACAAAAGCCGTTCCGCCGCGATGCGGGGGTCACACTTCCACCGCCGGGCACATCGCACCTTCAATAAATATGGTAATGGGGGTTGCACTTGGAGGAGAAAACGCGAGACGCCTCCCCACGCCGGTGCCCCTAATCACAGCCTCCGAGGTAGCACCGAAATTAAACTTCACACGTGCAAAGCAAAGTTTACAGTCTAAAAACCCGATTATAGTAACAACTTCCTCCCCCTGCCTTAGGCTGCCTTACTCCTTCCCCGCTACCGAGTCAGCCCCGAGCGCTATCCCGAGCGGCGCGGGGGGAATACGAGCGTGGCTGGATGGCTCCTATTTTTGTGTTTACATTCCTGAAGTGTCTTTTAACTGACTGCCATTCCCCCTCTCCCCGCGAGCAGCTCCGCCAGCCGCCCCTGGAAGCGCTTCCCCCGCTCCCCTCGCACAAAGGCGGGCGGGCGGCGACCGGGCCGGGCCCCCCCGGCCCTCTGCCCCCGCGCCCCCTCCCCTCCGCCCCGGCGGCTTCCTGGACAGATGCACCGGGGGGAGGGAGGGGAGAGAGGGAGGGGGGCTGCTCCTGCCTGGCGAGAGGCCCCGGTCCCAACTGGCTCTCAAAACCCAGACACAAGGAATTTACACCCAGGCAAGCTTCCCGGAGCGCGGAAAACAGGCGCAAGCTCCCCCACGCGTCTCCCAAACCCAACACGCGCGGCCANCGCGGCCCCGCGGCCGGCCCGCGAAGGGCATTTCCCGGGCAGAGCCGCCTCCCCGCCGGCCGGCCCGGCTCCGCGGCTCCCCGCCCGCCCTCGCCCCGCTCCCTCGGCGGGAACAGCCTGCCCCTTTAAGAAGTCTCCGCACATTTTCTCCCCTCGCAGAATAAATATTTCCCCCCCCCCCCTACACG
>VYZW01022112.1:1191-12609 GCA_013401315.1 Balaeniceps rex
ATGTGAAGAGTATGAGAAACTGTGCTTGATGCAAAACTTAGTTTAATTAAGGAACTTATCACTCCCCTTTTTCTACTGCTGATTTTTTCCCCTAGAAAAAAATGTTTGAGCAAAAATGTTTTCTATTAAAAATATGACGGAAAATTATTGGTCTATTTTATAACATAGTGAAGTATATAACTTCATAATTTATATCCACTATTGCAATTTTAAATTCCTATTAACTATATTGCATTACTACACCTGAAGAACTTTAAATGATTCTTTCAAATATCATAGAAATCATTGCAACAGATTGGATGTATTTTTTGTGATTTGTGACAACTAAAAGATGTCTAAATATATTTCACATCAAAATCCTGCTGGACCATACATGTAGTTTTGCTACCTTCTTTAGAGGCCTAGTTTAATTTAACATGTGCCACTGTGTTCTTTGATTGCTTGGTGAAACTAACGAACAGCATAAAATAATTATGTTTTGTCATTTCTCTTACTCTTACCATACTCTGTGTTATGCAATCAGTGCAATGCTTTTACTAAGAACTTTGGCTGCATTTCACTCAGAGTTCTTATTTAATAGCTTCATCTCTAGGACTACAAAGAATCATAATCAAGTTTCTATCCAAGTGCTGAAATTAATTTTCTGGAAATCCATCTCTGTATGTTACAATGCTGGCTATTGAAGCAATCTTGAAAGCAGACACCATGTGGGGGGAAGGAAGGAGGGGAGCAGGGAGAGAAGAAACAAGAAAGAAAACTTTGGCCCCAGCTCACAGAAATCAAGCTGTGTTCTGTGACGCTCTGAGAAAAAGAGGGTGGTCTCCTCCCCACCAGAAGTCACGCAACAGGAGCAGATACCCTCTCCAAGCTGCTGCCTGTGCAGTTCTCTGTTTCCTTACCTCAGAGGAGTGAAAAGATGCCTCTCTTGAGAGGATAAACAGATGAAAATGTTTCTATTCACAACACCTCTGAAGGCTACCACAGACTTAGATGTCTACTGGGATGTCTCAGTGATTTTACTGTCAAACTTCTGTACCTTGATCAGTCAATGGAGAGTTCTGAAAAGTCTTAAATTAGGTACATGTAGTAGGTTTTTAAACTCTTTCACTTTAAGGTGGTATTTCAAGGCTCTGGATAGGATGCGTCTGAACTTGTGTGTGACTTTTTAGGCACTTGCCTCTGTCTTAACAACCACAGTGGACCATCTGAATATCCTGAATATATAGTAGTGGTGGTTCAGAAGACATAAATGGAGATTTGACCTGCTCTCAGTATTTCCTTACATCATTATATTAGAAAACCATCTGGAAGTGCCTCTCTTCAAGATTTCTTATAATTTCAAAGGTATTTTGGGTAACACAGCCATTTGGGCAACAGCAATTCTGGTTAATCCATGACTTCTACATCTGCAGGAAGAAACAGGGAATATTAAAGAGCACAAGATGCTAGTCAATATTCACCACTGAGCATGTAAGTGATGCCTCAGTCAACTGAGGGTTAACATTAACTGACATACTCAGAAGTAATCTAGAAAAAATACCTTCATTTCATATTATTGCTGGATGAAAACACTGATGCCGTGCAGATGGTGCTGAAAACAGAAAGGGAGGGACAGTCATGGGAGCTTTTTTTTTAATTTAAGGTGCTATTTTTCCCTACATGATTGGTGCAGTATACACGGTAGTATGCATGTGGTTCTCTGCACATTGCTCTGCTTATTTACTCAGCTGGTGTTGACACTACAAGTCTGTGTTTGGCAAAAACTCATGGTCAAATGTCAATCTTTTTATGAACACATGCACACAAGCATAGAGATGAACACATGGATTTGGCTTACTAGCTTATTGGTTTGGAATATAGTGGGTTCAGGACAGAGACAAGAGCCTTGCCTTAGTAAATGCTACAAAGGACAGCATTCTCCTACTCTGTTCCTTTTCATAATTAAAATGAGCTATGGATACACAGCAAAAAAAGTGTTGTTGTTCATAGCAAAGGTTTCAGTCAGCCAGAAAACATATCGTGTCAGAGATGTTGCAGTTTACCTCAGAAATAATATTATCAAACTTTAATACAGAATTGACCATGTCTTTTCAAACACTTCATTCCTCATGAAACTGTGCCAGGTACTAACACTATCCGCCGACATCCGACTGACACACTCCAGTAGTAATAAATGGGGCACTGTATGTCTAAGCTCCCTAGCTGAGATATGACATTAACTCTTGACCCTCAAATGAAAAGAAAACTCAGTATCTCCTGTTACTACTATAAATGTTGACTTTAGTATTCATTATTAAAGCACACATTTCAGTCTCATTCCACACTGCATCATGCTATGTATGGATCTATAACAGTTTTCATTTGTACTGTTTCTTTTCACTTTGTCTGCATCTGATAAGCCAGAAACCTTGGGGACTGAACCAAAACACAAGCATTACTGAAGAAACAGGCCTGGGAGATTTTCTGCTTGATCTCATGACACCATGCTTGTGTAATGTCGTAGAGTAATACAGCCTTTATTTTACAGCATATGAAAATGTGAATACAATTGAATTACCTTTTTATATTCCGTACACACAGTATGTACAAACCCCACATTCAAGTAACGCATTGATTGATATGTCTTAGGGCCTCTTCTGGGCCACTTCATAATCAAGATGAGCTGCTGTAGTTCTCAGTGATGAACTTTCAGCTCAAACCACAGAAAATTAGGCTTTTCTGATCCAGAGGCCCTTACCTCACTCTCTAACACATGAGCCAAAAATATGGTTATTAGCTATAGCAGTCAGAGGAAAAAGATTGCATACTTCTTTCAAAAGTATCCACTTTGAAATTTGAAAAAGAAATTAATTTGCTGAAATTAGGCCAGACCCTGTTACCTCATTGCAGAGCATTAATAGTTTAATCCCTGAATTGCACAATGACAGGAATTACTTGTGGAAGCTCTATTTTTTAGTCTTCCTAGTCTGACCAATAAGCACCAAAGTTGTCTATTTTCTTATGAGTGGAATGGATGTGAAAATTTGGAATTGGAAGGGTGTATTTCAGCAGCCAACCTGAAAATGTTAATTTTTCACTTTAGCATTACATATTTATGAAAGACTTTATCATGGATGGCAGGGACTGTCTGGCTGCTGAATTATGATTGCTGTCCTTGGTGGCATTGCAGAGAAAGAGGCTAGTGTAGCTCCTATATAGTCATATATTTAAATTAAGACCAAGTTTTTATTAACTCTTAACCGTTGCCATCTAATCTCTGATGAGAACTGAATACAATATGGTTTCTACTGAACAAATCTTTTAATGACCATTTGTCGTGGTTTAACCCTAGTTGGCAACTAAGCACCACACAGCCGCTCGCTCACCTTCCCCCTGCCCCATGGGATGGGGGAGAGAATCAGGAAAAAAAAAGTAAAACCCGTGGGTTGAGATAAAAACAGTTTAATAGGACAGCAGAGGGAGAGAAAATAATAATAATAATGATAACAGGATATATAAAATAAGTGATGCAAAATGCAATTGCTCACCATCCACTGGCCGATGCCCAGCCAGTCCCCAAGCAGCGATCACTGCCCCCTGGCCAATTCCCCCTAGTTTACATACTGAGCATGACGTCATATGGTATGGAATAGCCCTTTGGTCGATTTGGATCAACTATCTTGGGCTGTGCCCCCTCCCAGCTTCTTGTGCACCTGGCAGAGCATGGGAAGCTGAAAAAGAAAGTCCTTGACTAGTCTAAGCATTACTTAGCAACAATTAAAACATCAGTGTGTTATCAGCATTCTTCTCATATTAAATCCAAAACACAGCACTATGCCAGCTACTAGGAAGAAAATTAACTCTAACCCAGCCAAAACCGGGACACCATTGTACTTCTCAACTGAGGCCAGACTTTCAATACATATCCCTGTGGCAGGTGGTACTCCAGAAGAGCCTATGAAACATGGAGATCAATTTTTATTCTGTCACCTAAGGGATGTCTTTAAAACTCCCAGGTTGAACTGTGTGAAGTGTTTTGCCGGGGCAATACATTCATTTTGCTGTGATACACTCATCCTGGTACCACAAAAAGCATGGCAATCCTTGTGTACTAATCAGGATGGAAACCCAAACTGTCACAGGAAATATCACCACTCCATGTGCAGAGCAGATACACTGGTTCACCTGCAGAACAATTGCATCAATCTATATTATATGCAGCTGCCTTACAGTTAGTCAAGGAGCAGAAAAATAGAAGAGAATACCTTGTGCACAGGCAACACCTGGTGTCCAATCCCTCACTTCCACAATCTTGAGGCTGGAACTTGCTCTGCCATCGTACTCTGTGGTATGGAGGGATTGATCTAGTTCTCCTCATCCTAGGGAACAAGATGTTCCTGCCAGAGTTACAGCTCCATCATGTAAATCAGCTTAACTAAGTATTCATAGATGGTGAGAGTCAGCTCCCAACTAAGATACCTACATTTAGGTGTTTACATACAAGCTAGGTTGCTGAAGAATAGCTGCTGAAATTTTAGCACCCAGTGTCGTTTTAGGCACTGTGTAATAAACCACATGGTCTTCAGCTGTTGCTCTGGAAGTGCACAGCTTCTTTACAAACCTAATGTCATATCTTCCACCCTGTGTGGATGTCTTGGAAATCCAAAGCTGACTCAGATGTCACTACAGGCTTATCTTTAGGAAGCCAAGTCCCACCCTGAGCACATTCGAGTGAG
The DNA here is from genome assembly GCA_013401315.1 of Balaeniceps rex. Taxonomy (NCBI): domain Eukaryota; kingdom Metazoa; phylum Chordata; class Aves; order Pelecaniformes; family Balaenicipitidae; genus Balaeniceps; species Balaeniceps rex. The sequence continues at coordinate 5,907 of VYZW01022112.1, forward strand.
AGACCTTGAACTGAGCTCTCAGCATCTCCTCCCATGTGAACTGAACTGAATAAAACCTTAGGGTGCACTGGCACAGTTGAAGGTGATGAAGAAATTCCCAGAACATCTAATCACTGATAGGGGGGCAACAGAATCAATGCCCCATGGGGACCAGCTCTCCAGTCACCTGGGAAAATTTCTGCAGTTCATGTTTTTCTATTCAAACAAACAAACAAACAAACCTGGTCCACCGTTTTATGCAAAGTGAATTCAGTTTTTACCTGGTTTATGATCTTAGTAATTTAAGTAGGCATTTAGAAGGTGATTAATTAACACTACATAAAAATAAGGTGAAAAAGGAACATTCACTGCCCATGAATTTGTGAACTGTGCTACTGTGTTTAAATGATGTTGCCTTGTGCATTACACCCAGCTTATGACAGGATAAAAAAGACCAGTCTGAAAGAACTTGACAGATGAATATGCAACATGCCTAAAGGTCACCTTTTCTATAATACACATTAGCTTATTTTCTCTTCTCCTGTGTAAAAGGAAATAGTTTCTCCTTGTCCATTAATTATGCTCATTTGTAATATAGACTGATACATGTGAGCCACACCAGACAACAATGACATTAGAGCCAGGATATGTGAATGAATCCAAGCTGAAATAAGCTGACAATGAGGAAATGATCCTGGAAAGGTAAATCCTCAGAACTATATTTGTTTCTTATACATCCTTGCATACAATATTTGTCTGCAGTTAGCAGAGATATTCTAGGCTTTTCATATCTTTTTTTCTGTGCATGCTTGAAAAAATGACAATACATAAACAGAAATTTGTCAATGTTGCTGAGCCAGATTGCTGCCCTTCTAACCAGGAATTAGTCCCACTAATGTCAAAGGGCTGATGGATGTCTTCAACAGCAGAACAGAGTTCACAGCCTTGCCCACAGAAATAAGCTCTTAAATCAGAGCATGTTCTTATCTTTGAAGCTTGAGCCATTGACTCTTGGGATGTTCCTGCCCAACAGCTGAGAGCTATCTGGGTCTGCAGTTAGCCCTTACAATTAGATTTCTTAGAAGCATTTCCCCTGCTGTCATCAAATCTGTCATAGATTACTCTTCTGTCCTTTATATGGCCATAGAGCTGGTAACTGCTCTCATGGTGACTGCAGAGATATGGGTGAAGATTGTTCCAATGTGAGGCAGAGCAGCTCAGCAGAATCCTGTTCTGCTGAAGTATTGAACACTAAAATATTGAACGCTGAAGTAAGGCCAAAGTATTCCCTGATAGGGATCTCCTTGCCGGTGCATGAAGACCACAGCCTGCCTGCCAGGCAGTTCACCTGAACCCCCCGCACCTGCCTGTTTCCCACCCTTGTCCATATTTGATTCATGAACTCTTTAGGAAAGGGAATAATGTTCTTCCCCTCTTTATATAGCTGACAAGCATAGGTCTCTAAACACCACACAAATTCAAATGATGAATATGGATGATAATTTGTGAATATGTTCTTCTCCAGCATAACCTTTAAGAGTAAAATTGCGGTAACTTGAACCTGTCACACATGATGGAGAAAAGGGCATTCAATTTTAGATCATTGTATCTTTGCATGAACTCTACCAATTTAAAATGTCAGCCTTCAGAGTTATGTCCTCTACAGAAATCTTTCAATGTGTAATTTCACTTTTGCAAGTTACAGTTTGGGAGTTTATGAACCAGGGTCACTTTATTCTGCTGAATACAGCTAAAAATCATAACAAAGTATTGGAGTGTTACAGCAGTCTTGCTCAATTATTTTCTATTTCTTGCAGCAAAGCTTAGTGAATCATGTAAAAACACATTGTTTTGTTTTGCTTTGAAAGAACACACTTCTCACCGAATGATGTGTGCATAAAATATGTTGGAAACCAACATGTTATTCTGCAATGGGACTGCATTTTTGATGGGAGGTTCTAGGGGCTGTACTAATACTGGTAATAAATAACAGGAACAAACCCAGTACACAAGCTTAGCTACAACATTGCTTTTAGAGTCACAAAAATATCTTAAGGGAGATGAAGTTGCTTCATGTATGTTCAATTATTTACTTTCTCCTGTAATTGTGATTTAATAACAATGACTCTTTCAATTAGGAATTGGACTGAGTCCACCAGTTCCTGTCACAGTACAATCTCCTCACAATGATAGAGAAGACCAAATGACCATCAGATATTGGCTGATTTGTAACTGTTAATACAGAGATGAAGAGTCAGCATGCGCTTCATTCCAACTTGAAGGGTCTCATATAAAAATTGAGATAAAAGAAGTAACCTAGTATGTGTGTGCTTGCAGCCCAGAAGGCCAACTGTATCCTGGGCTGCATCAAAAGAAGCGTGGCCAGCAGGTCCAGGGAGGTGATTCTGCCCCTCTACTCAGCTCTGGTGAGACCCCACCTGGAGTACTGCGTCCAGCTCTGGAGCCCTCAGCACAAGAAGGACATGGAGCTGTTGGAGCGGGTCCAGAAGAGGGCCACAAAAATGATCCGAGGGCTGGAGCACCTCTGCTACGAGGACAGGCTGAGAGAGTTGGGGTTGTTCAGCCTGGAGAAGAGAAGGCTGTGGGGAGACCTTAGTGCGGCCTTTCAGTACTTAAAGGAGGGCCTGTAGGAAAGATGGGGACACTCTTTTTAGTAAGGCCTGTGGTGACAGGACAAGGGGTAATGGTTTTAAACTAAAGGAGGGGAGATTTAGGCTAGATATAAGGAAAAGATTTTTTACACTGAGGGTGGTGAAGCACTGGCACAGGTTGCCCAGAGAGGTAGTGGAGGCCCCATCCCTGGAAACATTCACGGTCAGGTTGGACGGGGCTCTGAGCAACCTGATCTAGTTGATGATGTCCCTGCTCAGTGCAGGGGGGTTGGACTAGATGACCTCTAAAGGTCCCTTCCAACCCAAAGCATTCTATGATTCTATGATTCTATGTTCATTTCTTTTTTCCTTCTGAAGGAATTTATTCTTCTAATAACCAAAACAATAACCAGCTTCAATTCATTTTATGTAAAATGCATCCACAGTAGCCAAATAAATTTGACAAAATAGACTCCACAATGATTAATAAACATTCAATATTTACGTGGGTTTTGTTGCATATCGCACTGTTAGGGTGGGGATTTGTTCTAATGAAATCTAGTTCCCCTGCCGTTGTTGATTTTCTTTATACCAAACCCACTTGAATTCTGATTTTGCAAATCCTGTTCACATCAGTAATGCCTAGTTCTGAATGATTTCCATATGAGGAAAGAGCAAATACATTAGGATTCTTAAGCTTGGGAAAGAGAGGACTGACAGGGGGAAATGACAGAGGGCTTTAAGTCATAAACTATATGCAGAATGTGAACAGAGAGTGAATAGTCACTCCATCTCATGGCACAAGAACTAGCAGACATATAATGAAAGCATTAAAGCAAGTTATACACCAAAGCAGAGTATTTTTTCCACACAACATATAATTACATTATAGAGCTCATGGCCACAGGATTTCATGGAGATCAAAAATAGACATGGATGTAAAAAGGAACAAATTAATGGAGGGTAAATCAACTGGTGTTATTAAACATGACTTGCCAGAAAGAAATTCTGGATCAGGAATTCTGAAACCACTGATTACTGGAAAATTTACCAGACCAAGATGTTTTTGTACATGCCTTTGTTACTTTCCTCTTTGCCTACATGTCTGCAACTGTCCAGTCTCAGAGACAGGATGGTAGGTATAGAGGGCCTTGGTCTGATAAGTCTTCTGCCCTCTACTCTTAATGTCCCATTGGATGCAAGTCACCTCATCCATCAACCTTAGATATCTACAGTGTAAATGCCTATGTGCAAGTCCTCTTCATAGTCAGATAGGAGCAATAGACACTCCTGGAGTACAGAAATTTGGACTGTGTCAGGCATCTATATTAGGGAGGAGTGAATTGAACTGTAAACATATGTATTTCTACCCACCAACACTAAAGAAAATATAGACATATATCTCAAATGAAGGCATCTATTCCATATGTTAGGTCAGATATATCCAAGTCCTGTTACTGTAGCCTTATACGGATGACAATGACAAGATTTTTCCTTCTAGCCCTCATATTTGTGCCTTATTTTACACTCAAGCCAGCCAAATAAGGTACTGCAGAAGATGAAGAAAAAGTATCTGTCTCAACATATTTGTCCTCATCAAAAGCATCATATAGAAGAGTTCATAATCTGGCCCAATTTTTATAAAACATCTACACACAGGCTTCAGTCCCATTGAAACGATTAGATTTAAGAATGTGTTTAAGATCTTTGCTGAACTGGGACCAGAGTGAAATATGGTAAAATGAAAGCCACCAAAATATCTGAGGCATTGAAATATAGTTCAGTTCCATTAATAGCAAGCCTCTGTTTCAAGTAGAGCTGGTCTGACAAAGAGAAGCAAAATTACTCCAGTATATAAAAAGGGTTTCCATTGTGCTGTTAAATTCTGATATAAATTATTAAATCCCACAGAGGTTTTTTAGATCAAAGGAACTCTGTGCTTTCATTATGTAGCCACTTCTACAGAGAAAAAAAATTGCCAAATATCCTGCAAGGCAAATCTGAAAATATGATCTTTTAGAGCAATTCTGACTTTCTTGCTTTCCCATGTATTTTTTGTACTGCATCCAAAAACTCCTGATATGCTACATCCCGCATATGTTATACATACCGTACAACACAGAAACCTAAGGTGTGCTTCAGATGTTACCCGTGCAATGGAAGGTCACTATTTTGGAGTTAACTGGGGAGGTACCATGAGACACTAACAGTCTTTGCTATGCACTTTTCAAACTACGTTGTTACTTTTTCTAATTATGAATTTAACCATTGCCACATGTTCCTCTAAAAAGACATGCTGCAGTTTTAAAGACATAGTTGTAGATATACATTTCAATCTTGCAATTTTCATGAAAAAAATTGACCTGCCATGCAGGCACCAAAGTTTTTCCAGAGGAAAAAATATCACTCATTTGGGATATTTTATTTGTCTGTATCAGCAACATTACAACTGCAATTAGGGTGAAAAATTTTTACATCTTCTGCTTAGTAATTGGTTCAGGAGGTAGAACTCACAAAGTCTTATCATAGTAAGTCCATGTTACCCCACATTTAGCCCTTCAAGAAGTAATTGGGCATGTAGAGACCAATTAAGTCCATCACAGCCATGCCTCACATCCTATTAGGCCATGCAAAGCTAAATGCTGTGTCATTTACACAGCTGTACATGTATGTAATATAAATTGTCAAATAGGTGTAATACTGGATTTTGTCTACCAGCCACAATCAGTGTTCACTCCGGGGATGGTGCCTGGTAACATTTTCAGTATTTGGCTAGGCTGTGTCATCCTATATTCAGAGAAGTTCCACTTATTCTAAAAATGGGTGTTATTGTAAACAAACAGAAATACAGAACAGGACACTGCCTTTCCTATTGAAGTTGTGTTTTGCCTTTCAAAAATATTACCATTTTACAGATCAGAGAGAAGAAGTATAAACCAAGAAAAAAAAAGCTCTCTGACATTGTGAATAGGGACACTCGATTGACAACAAGGAATTTTGACTTCTAGTCTAATTTTCTCCAACTAACATTTACTGGAAAACACAAAATAGGTCTTTAAATGGGGAAAAAAATCCTATGACTCCCTTTTTCTCAAGAAGCCCTAACCATTAAATTACACAGTTACGTCTTATTTCTTTTCTTCTAATTCACTCTCAGGGACAGTAAATCTTGTATCCATTTCCCCATCGGAGAGGTAGGAGGTGCCTCTACCCTCCCCCATTAACCCTCTTGACATAAATTCTGGTTGTCATCCACTCTCCTGGGACCAAGGAAATACGGGTCTGATCCCCTCTGTCTGAGAAAGGAAGGGAAACTAGCTTCCTCACTTCTGCGCGAGTGGTCTAAGTGCTACATTATCATATTAAAAGCGACCTCTGCAATTACTTACTCATCCTATGTCCACACATTAGAGCTTGTCTCAGATGGATTTTGTAAGGGTTATCATCTTTCTATGCATTAGACGCACTTTAATGGGCCATTTGCAGTCAATCAAAGGCTCAGATGGGGAAGTAGCTTTTTACCTCAATCTTGATTAGGTTTAGGTAGAAAGTAAACACCAAGGCATCAGTTCAGTTGCCTAGCTGATTCAAGGTGTCCTGATTTGAGATGCTCTAAAGTTGCTGGACACGCATACCTACCAAAAAATTTTGTGCCCTTTCAGACTGGAAGAAAAACCCATACACGATGCCCAGTCTTGCGAAAAGGCTCCAGGCACATATGTTAAAAAAACTGAAATAATCTCTGAATTTCTCAGGTTAGTGCTGTTGTGCTGTTTCCAACTGAACCTGAAGCAGAAACAGACCCCAGAACTCAAGTACAGATTCATCACGGAAGTGTGGGATTTGGAGGCATCTGCATGAAGTTTATTTGTATTGCAGTTTTCAACTTTTGTACTTCAGCTTCATTTCAGTCTTAACTCAAGTATCTAAGAATGAATATAAGATAAATCCTTCTTGGGATCTGAGCTTTACTTACCAAGCCAAGCACTACATTTGCCATGCATTGCTCAGCTGCAGTACTTGAAGAACACATTAAGGAAGGAATTGTCTCTCAGGACCAAAAGTACCAGGTTACATATGTCTGTGTAGGGGTGATAGTTCACTGGAGAGGG